>CAKMRK010000322.1:0-10107 GCA_928213465.1 Penicillium sclerotigenum | reverse complement strand
TTAAGAATTAGGTCTAATTTATTAATAATTAGTTTATATACCTAGTAGGTAAGGGTAAATATACTCACTTTATTATAGTAGTCTAGCGCTCTATAGAATATTTCTCTATAGTAAAGTATAAACTTTCTATCCTAATATATATATATTATTAGTAATAATTTATTAATAATATATTACTAGGGTTGCACTTCTCTCACTTTCTCCTTAAGGTTAGGTAGTCGTTTTAGGTTATTAATACTTAGTGCCGTTTAGGTAACGTATAGCTAGTACTTCTTTAATAAGGATATACTTACTATAGAATTTATAAGTAATGAATTAATAACTATCTATAGATCCGTTTATAATAATACTTACTAAGGAACCGAACGTTGATTAGTGGTGGGGGTTAGTGCGTGAAGAGGAAGAAATAATATTACGGTATTAGTAATAAATGAATTACGTGGGGTTATAGGAAACAGGCTAACATAGTCACGTGATCATGGTAACTTATTATTTAATTAATTAATCTAGGTGGATCATACCTGATTTCTATTTTTCGTCCACCCCTTACCCCACCTGTGTTCTGAAGGGAGAGCACGTGAAGGAAGATCGGGGTGCTAAACCCAAAAAGGCAAAACTAACTCAAAAAGGCAATTCACAGGTCCGCCGTTTATAGTAATTGTCGAAACCCCATGGTTGCATATACATGAGCTATCTAAAATCAATCTACCGGCCACACCTTGGATATCCGTGCATAAATAGCGGCATCTTTGAGCCCAATGGCATTGTTTGGATGGCTCAGGCATGGGGTCCAGGACCTTGACCTTGATACATAGGTATCTCTTCTCCCTCTTCCTCTATCTCCACGTTCTGTTCCTATTAGTGAATGCCCACCAGTATTCCTTTTTAGAACATTTCTAGTATCGAATTCTCTAGAGAAATGCAAGGCCAAGATAATAGTAATCAAATAAGAAGCTTCACTTTCCATACATACGCAACGCTATGCCGAATTTACATCCAAAAATAAAAGAAAAGGAAAGAAAATGCCAGCAAAAAGGCTATTTCGACTGCCAAAACGGCTTCATAACAGAGCGCACATAAACCAGCAAGTAAACCATCAAGTAATTCGTCACGGTAAAAGCAAGGAAGATACCAAAATACGGCCAGATCTTCGAAGAATCCAGACCAATTCCGGACAAGTACTACCAACACAGATTAGCTTCCCTTCCAGGTACAAGAAGACAAGTTCCAGGGGAACAAAACTCACGTCATCACCAAAGCTATATTCACAATACCCACACTCGCCCATCGCGTCCGGGTTGGAGAGATAACCAACACCCTTCGCATCAAGCCATGCACCCGCGTATTCACTGCAAGTAGTGTTGGGCGGACTCTCAAAGATGGTCAATTCAGTCTCGGAGCAAATGACAACGGTACCCCGGAGAACAGAAGTGAGCACGCCGCCAATCCAGTACGTAAACGGAGTGATGTAGTACATCGTATACTTCCAGAAGGCAGGCATCTGGGATTGTGGACGGAGAATACCATTGAAGAGCTCGCACATAATAATGAAGAAGGGCATGAGGGTAGCGGCGATCATGGAGTCCGCGCTATAGATTGACAGTATGTGTTAGGTGATGATCACTGCGTCAGAAAAATGATGCTTGATTATATTAGACTCACCTCAGAGCCGCGATCCACTGACCCCATGAGGTCACGAATAGGAAGAAAAGGAAGAACATCAGAAAACTGTAGCCGGCCGCAAAGCCGAGTGGGAGTCCCACCATGAAGTAGTACAGGACGAAGAAGACTACACTGCCGATGATGGAATAGGGGATCTCAGAGATAATCTGGGCTGTGCAGAATGCTACCCAACCGTATACACCGCTCGGGCCTTCTCTTGCTAGCCATATATCGCGGTTCAGGATGAAGCGCATGGATATAGCATTGATAAACTCGGGAACGAGCATTAAAACAAGGAAGCAGGAGAAAGCTTTTGACTGGAGGTCCGTGGTGCTATTACCGATCTGGAGGTAGGTGAGACCGTTGATGATAGCGTGGAGGAATGAAGAGTAAAGACGTGAGTATGGGTACTCAGCGGTGCGCCAATACTGGCGAGAGGTTCGTTGAGTGAGGAGTTTGATCTGCTGGATGAGAGGGGGCAGGGCTGGAGGCAGGGAAGGGGGGCAGGTGCTCTTGTCAGAGCGGATTGAGGCGATTTCCTTTTTCACTTTGGTGAATTCTTCTGAGTTGCGCCAGATATCTGCCCAGTTCGTTTTGTTTCCCGAGCCTTTCATACCGCCGACGACTACTTCGATGAGGAAGTCGGCTGCGTTAGTGACCTTTTCTGGGATGTTGGCGTGTCTTGCGAAATACTCGAAGATTGCGCCGCCGGATTCGCCGACTGGGCCGAAGTAGTATGTGCTTCCGCCAGGGCTCAAGGCTAGGACGCGATCAAACTAGTCTTGTTAGTACCGATTCATTATCAGGGTGTTTGGTACTTACCTCCTCGAATTGTTGCTGATTGGCTTGGTGAATGGTGCAGAGGACGGCCAGTCCCTGATTAGCCAGATGTCGAAGCAGACCAACGATACTGGTTGCGCCCTGACTGTCGAGTCCACTTGTTGGTTCATCCAGGAAAAGAAGCAGATTCGGTCGAGCGCAAAGCTCCACTCCAATTGTAACCCGCTTTTTCTTCTCGATGTCCAAAGAACCGATCACTGCATCTTGCAATTCAACCAGGTCCAATGTGTGAATCACCGTTTCCACATACGCCAGCTTTTCCGCCGTTGGAACTTCGCGGCTTTGTCGGAGCAATGCAGAAAATTCAAATGCTTCTTTGATCGTGCTGCTTTCGTCGTGGATGTCCATTTGCTGGCAATACCCAATCTGTCGGTTGAATGACTGGTCAATTGACCGGTTGTCCACGAATAGAGACCCAGATAAAGTGCCGGGGCTCTCTCTTTGGGTGAGCGCAGTCAACACTAAAGGTTGTCAGAAATCAAGCGTTGGAGTCATTTCATGGTGGATCTTACATGTAGATTTGCCTGCTCCCGAGGCACCAACAAGAGCAGTCAAAGATCCTGGCTTGCAGTATCCACAAACACCATCCAAGATCTTCCTAGTTTCCTTGCCAATCTGCACATTGAGCTCCAGGTCAGACCAGGAAAAGGTAGATTCGGTAGCTGTAAGTGTCTGGTCATGCTTTTTTCATAACTAGCAGGCGGCGCAGCAGAATCAACGGAGACCGGCGACTTCTCTTCATCAGAATGAACCTTCTTCTCCCGCTTGAACAGCTTCCGCGAGCTTTTGTACTGTATAGGACCAGCACTGTCCAGCTCCCACTCAAGGACCTCACTCAACCAGCAGGTCATTCCAATAAAGACAACGGTGAACAGACACAGAATCCCGAAATTGCGCCAGATGTTGCTGTAGTAGAATCCATACTTCACAGCCAGGTAGTCATCGCCGTTTACAACGGTGCTGCCAATCTGACTACCAGCATAGGCACAGGTCTGGTAGGCGAGATCCGTATATTCCGAACCTGATGGGATAATGGATTTGGCCGCGCAGGTGAAGTTAACGTTGTGGAATTCGGCCGCCATGACTGCTTCGTATGTATACAGAGCAGGGGTTGTATATGCAAGCCATCCAACCCAAGGAACATCTTGAATCATCTTGTCGACGGAGAGAACGTAGCCACTGAACACGATGCAAAACATAACCGAAACTCCGCAGTAGCGGAGGGCAACTTCAAAGTTCCGCGATAGAGCGGCGAAGACACGGAATTGCGCTGTGAGGCAGATTGTGGACATGTAAATGAAGAGGCAGTCGATGAAGAAGGAACCGGCCTGGAAGAGTTAGCGCTTCTATACTTGCGGCAAGATTCCAAAATTGCTCACATCAGACCGTAGACCGGACAGGAAGTACATGACAATCAAATACAAGAACGTCAAAAGCGCAGCTGTCACCATATCTGAGAGCACGCGGGCCAAACACACGGCGCTAGGCCTCACGAACGCAAATTTCTTCTGTCGGCTCAGGATATCGCGACCCTGCATGGCGTCTTCCAACTCCGACATCTGCAGCCAGGCAAGCAAGATGGAAGAGTAGAAGAGCACACCTCCGCGAGAGTACATACCATCGGTAGTCTGAGGTTGATTGTAGAACATAGACCCAATCAACAACCCATATACCACGCAAGAAATCAACTTGATATACAGCGGGCCCATATGCCCTTTCAGCTGCCACATCTGACGCTTCGCACAAAGAACGACCTGTCGGAAGAGCGAAATCGTGTACGGCGAATTGGACGAGACGAAACGCGACTTATCGCTCTGCACCGTCTTCTTGAATTCCCCCACGCTGTCGCACTCCGAATCTGCCAGGCCAGAAGACCTTCCAGTGAGTTTCTGATCTTCGTATCTCTCGACAGCCGTCTTGATGTTAGCAAATGCAGCACTCTGGCGGAAAGCGGCTTCAAGTTCTATAGGACCCTTCGGCGCACGGTATTCCCATCCAGCACGGAAGCGCCGTCTTTCGGGCAGGGTGATGCTAGTCAGGAAATCTGAAGTTGTCTGCATATCAGCGCACTCATAGCCCAGATCTTCGAAGTAGCGCTTCGCCTCATTGGCGGGTCCTTGGTATAGCATGCGGCCCTCATCAATGAGCAGCACCTTATCCACCAGCTCGTAGATAGCATCCGAGGCCTGGTACAAAGTGAGCAATGTCGCTTTGCCACATGTATCTGTCATGATACGCAAACTGCGTGCATAGTCAAGTGCAGAGGATGCATCCAGTCCTCTCGTGGAATTATCCCAACATGCTACGGATGAATCGGTAGCGAGAGATTCAATAATAGAAATACGCTTGCGCTCTCCGCCAGATACACCGCGGATATACTCATTTCCCACCAGGGTATTCATGGTATGCGACATACCAAATACCCTCCCATAGATCTCCAGGTACCGAGGAATCCTCTCCCGGTATCGCTTGGGGGTCTTGCTTTGCAGGGCAAACTCGAGCGTTTGGCGCACGGTCAGGGTCGGGAAATGCACATCATCCTCAGGGACGTAGGCCACGACACCACGGTAGTGCTTCCTAACTTTATCCGGGCTCAGACCAGAGTAATCGATTGAGCCCGTGACACCCAGAAAAGAAGAATGGTGACCCGCGATAGTTCGGAGAAAGGTTGAGCAACCAGCGCCAGGACGGCCCAGAACGCTATATAGTTCAATCAGGCTAAATTCGGTGAGAATGGGTTGGGCTTGATTTCCTGCTTACAGCATAATTTCCCCGCTCTGCACGACGCCAGAAAAGTCTCTGATCAACGGACGGCCGTGCTCGGGCTTCTTCTTTACGATCCATGGCTGGATCGTCCACTCGTAGATATCCTGTAGGGTGAGGGTACGCCACAGGGCTGTTGCGACGGTCTTTACATCTGCGTGTGAGTCCCCATCCCCCCAAGTTGAGATGGATTGGAAACAAACGCCGAGGTTGGCTGGTTTCCTGGCCTGGACTTGTTCCTCGAGGAACTTGTCGAAGGAGGAATGCGGTTCCGGATACTTGGGATCCGGGTGGGTTTGGGTGGTTAATGTGTGATGGATGTCGGCGAGGGCATTCTCATCTTCATATGAGACCTGCACCCTTGGAGGATCATTGTTGTGTTTCTCTGTAGCAAAGGAAGAACTATGCTTCAAGAGGGGGTGAAGAGGAGCGGGCATATTGAGCCTTTAGATAGTTTCAAGAAAATCCCGAACTCATTGTACTATGAAGAAATTGCACGGTCTGGATTCATATTTATAAAGAATAAGAATTCAGTTCCAGAAAAAAAAAAGGTACCATGACTATATATACCTCAAAAGGGAAGCCAAGGCTCATTATGATGAACATGGACATGACCAACCAATCCGGTGGATGAAAAAACAGAATCATCGAGATGTTCCTGGTGGGCCAGAGGCGATCTATCTGACCATATCGTCATATGGCCACTAACAGGAGGAAAAGGTGTGAATCTTAGTCTTCATTTCTTTTTTTTTCCAATACTTTCGTTACTTTCACTCATTTAGGCAGTTAAGTTGAGAAACACTTGAAATATAAAACGAATCCAAAGATTCCCGCGGAGTCCGGTACTGCGCGATTGTTTTGCAGAAAAAGGAAGCCAAGAGGAGAAAAAAGATCCACTCTTGAACCATGTGGAGACCATGTGGGAACCATGTGGGAACCATGTGGGAACCATGTGGGAGGGAAGAGGTTCATTCTTAAGAGCGGCTAACTCGTTAACCGTTTGATATACGTAGCTATGTAACTACACCTATATATGTGATATAACTAACACTCTATACAATAGAGGAATAGAGGAATATCTATCCCGTTAGGTCTAGAGGGTCTAGAGTCTGGAGGAGTCTGGAGACAATCTACAATCTATAATCCAGATATAGTATCCATGTGTATCTTTTAGTCCACTCTAATATGAACAGCCCTGGAAGGCATGCGTTGTTCTATTCAGATATATCATATGTATCATCTCCTAAGACACCTCTGCATGCATGGTCACCACCGGTGCAGTGTCAAAGGTCAACTCGGGACTTTTTGACTTGTGAGATGACACTTGTCGGAGAATTTCGCATGTGGATGACTAATGTGTGATATTTCTGCCTCAGGTGTCTATTTCGGACATCGAAATATCATCGATCTGATTATTATACAACACAACATACATGCTCATTCTTTTACCATAGTCTAACGCCCCTAGGCTCCAGCCTCCCAGCTCCAGCCTCCCAGCTCCGGCCTCCCAGCTCCAGCCTCAACTTCCTCTCCCTCTCCTTCCCTCATATACCCCAAAATGCAAACCCTCTACAACGCTCTAATCCGTACCCACCACATCACCTCCCGCAAAAAAGTAGCCGCCCTCAAACGTGCCGCCGACACACACCAATGTGCCGTACTCCTGCGCTCCGGTGGATGTCCGGGCATCATGTACGTGGAGGGTGGGAAGGAGCCGGTGGAGAGCTGGGTGGATGTTGTACGTCGCCTACGATATAAGGATTTTCAGGTGGTTACGAGGCCTGGGGTTGTGGAGGAGGAAGGTGGATGTGGGAAAGGGAATGGGGAGAAGAAAAATGAGAAAGAGTTAGATCTGCCATTGGGATTAGATGAGGTGGAAAGTGTCAAGGAGTTTGGGGGCATTATGGCGAGGAGAGGGGTTTGGAATTGGTGGCGGAAGGGGATGGGATATGCTTGATATCTTCATGGAGTCGCATTTGTGGTGTTTGGGTGTGTGTACTACTTTCTGAGATATCCAGTTGAATTTTGTTTGGTAATACTTACAGTGATCGTTGATTCATGCCTTCTCTTTCCAGAGCTAATACTCCCAAACGCCATAATCTACCTATGCTACAGATCTATACAATTAATCGAGGCGGTTTCTCCACTCAAACCGGCGCCGGATAACTGAGCAGCTTGCAGATATCCTACAACGGTTAGCAACCAATCATTTAGTCAAGCCATCCCCATGAACAGACATACCTTTCGTTGTCTCCGGTATTTATCATATATCATCTTCCAAATCTCCCGATCCCGACACCCACTCTCCTGCGGCGTGCCGGGGTTATGATCACACTTCGGCTGCTCGTTCGCCAACATTTCCTGCGGCCACATAATCCATGGCTTCGGTAATGGCCAATCCGAAAAGTGCACGAACTTGGCCTGCGCCAAAACATGATCAGGATCCCAAACCTCATCCTCATTCCCCAGGAAATTCCGATGATCTTTCGTTCGGAACTCGCCGCTCAACAGACCATACTGCCGGTGCGGGAGGACCATTGCCGAGTCTCCGTACCGCCTGTTCAATAGCTCCATATCATACCGGTGCTCCGTCAGGTTCACATCGAGCTGACCGTTCTGAGCGAGTGTGGTAGCGTCGGTCAAAGCAAGGTATTCCCGGAGGGAGGGCTCAATGACGACCATCAATGAGGAGAGTATTTTGTCCGGGAGAAGCCAATAGGCGCGTGGCATGGCCGCAGTGGTAGGCGGGAGGAAGAAGAGCTCGTCCATTGTCTGGAGGAGGAGAACGTCCGAGTCGAGATGGATGACGCGGTCGTATTCGTGCTCGCCGAAGGCCATGAGCTTGGCGGTGCTAGTATCCCACGAAGCCCTAGAACCAGTGACTATAAAATGGGTTGATATGTAAGTAAGTGTGTTCAAGAGGCTAGACCAATTCCAACAGCAGCAGCCCAACTCACCGGCTGGATCCTGAATTCCCTCAATCTTGATCGGGATCAATACCACCTTATACTTGTGTTTAGCCTCAAGTAGCAACTGGCTGACGCGATCAAACTCATCCTCGACAACGAGGTCCCACTCCTCTGGGTAAAACAGCACGCGGTCCGCCTTGCTGCCGAGTCTGTGTAGAGCCTCGAAGACCATCAGGCAATTGCACATGTAGGCTTCGTTGGTTGCATACTGGGTATAGGCAAAGCGTGACCAGTCGACCTCATCGTAGTGGATATGTGGTAAGGGCGGCGGCGGAGGACGTTCACGGCGTTGCCATAGGATAAACAGGACGATAAGGGCGACTGTGACCCATGTTCGGACATGTCGTAGCTGGCGCTTGACTATGGAGAGACATGGTTCATCAGGAATGTCAAAAAAGTCATCTTCCGAGGCATTAGAGCTCCGTCGATAGGGAAAGGTGGGCTTTTTGGGCGGCATTGTTGGAAGGTGAAGCTATTGACGACGCTGTGGGGATTTGGATGGATGCACGTGATTGTTATGTCATCGGTGACATGAATCTATTTTTGGAATGCTCAATGGGGTTTATATGTTTGAAGGCTGAAATAAGCTTACAGGCTTGAAGGGAGAGGGCCATCTCGCTTCAAGTTGGATTGTGGCAAACATCTTCTACAAGGTTGTATGTGTAGACGCAGAATACAATCTGTAACTTTCTATTGCTCGTTTTTATAGCTTTTTATACCTTTTTACCACAATAGTACCATCAACTTTTTTTTCCTTTTTAATTTCTAAATGTAATGGAAACAGTTTTTTTACATTACTAGCAGAGTAAGCACTGATGGTAGTAGAGAAATCTATCTATTAAACTGACCATTCAGGCAATACAAAGACAAAAGGAACAAAAGGAAGTACCTCTACTAACATTTACATAGCAAAAGTACAAAAAATAGTTTCCCTGGGAATCGAACCCAGAACCTTTCCGGAACATACGCTAGTCGCGCTTGTTAACGGAAAATCATAACCGCTAGACCAGGAAACTGTTGCATGTGATATGACACAAAAGTAAGAATCAAGTTCTCTTCCAACTTAGTGTAGAGACGTTTGGTAAGCCCACGCATTTACTAATTTCTGCTTGGCAGAATCCCAATTAGGCAGGTAGGGCTTACGGCTATTTTTCTAAAAAAGAAAGCTTACTAATCTGTAAATGCTCTGTTTCCCGCTAATCCTAATTAATACCAGCTGCATTGCTAGCTGAGGGGCCAAGGGCTAGCTACTTCGTTCTAGGGTAGCCGGAAGGGCCTATGTATGGCCGCTTGGGGCTATAGAGGTGAGCCCTAAACTCGGGGGCCCCAAGTCCCTAGGGGTAGGCGACAGGGACTATAGAAGTGGTGCTTTAGAGTCGGAATTCAGATCACTCTTAGTATTAGAAGCATCAAGTGCAATTATTATAAAATCCAAAGGCTTATTAATGTCGAGATCACGTATATTTTAGTATAAAAATAGAGGAATTAAGCATAGTATACAAATCAAAATGCTATATGAAGTTCAAAAGCAGTTTGCCAATTAATTACAGCCGGTATTAGCTATACCTAATTAGGGGATGATATCGAAGGATTTACTCCGTACAATATATGACAATACCGGTTTGATAAATACCATTTACTAAAGTGGATCCATTACTCTAAATAGTGGAGCCGTCGAACGTTTCCGCCTACCTAAATAGGATGTTAATAAATGAATTAGTAAATAGAGTGGCTTGCCAAACGTCTCTAATACTAAATAAAGGATAATTAATTTCCGAGTAATGTTTTGGGACTATATTCTCCCTAATTATTTCTAGGAGAAAAAAATTCTAATCATAAATATAGATCAAAGTACCTTTTGTATAGGTATGCC
>CAKMRK010000318.1:0-92960 GCA_928213465.1 Penicillium sclerotigenum | reverse complement strand
ATAGAATGTTTAGTCAGCTTTGTCCGCACAGATTGTTTAAAAGCGGACTCGTGTTATTTTCTGAGAGTTAGAGCAATACAAATCTTTCATATTCCAATACATTGTTATTCACCCAGATTTCTGTCAAAAACTTATGTCCACTGACTGTAGCAAAATTTAGCGTGGTTTTGGCCGATCCACATTGATAGAATTGTTACCAAGGGGTGTAGAACGCATAGTAAAAGCGACAAATTATACATGATATTTTAATAACTAAGCCTTTTATTTAATTTCCATACTCGTCGATAGCGATTAATAAGCAATTTTAGTATCATATATCAATTTTGAATAAATTGAGAACTTACATTATTATGGTATTAAAAAATATATCGCTAAACTCTAGAAATATATATATCTCACTAACGTATTTCACTACCGAGCTGGCCACCCCCCAAACACATAGTAAATGCGATAAATTACAACTTGATATCTCAACAATGGCCGTTTATTTAATGATTTCCCTGTGGACGAATGCTTTTTAGGTAATTTCTAGCTTCTCTAGAGAGTTTAGGAAATATATATGACTTTGTGATTGTATTATGTATATTTCTGGCTTTTAGCACCGTAATTTTCAATACCGTAATGATGTACCCCTTCGATGTTCTTAAGATTGCTATATAGTATTTAAAATTCTTATCGATAGCTATCGATGGGCAATGAAATCAAATAAAAACGTGGTTGTTGAGATATCAAGTTACAATTAATCACATTTACTATGTGTTTGGGGGGTGGCCAGCTTGGTAGTGAAATACGTTATAATTAATTACGGGGGGAGAGAGAGAGAGAGCATTCGACCATACTTTTTATAAAACTAGGTCCGGTAGGTAGTAAGGGTAGGTTTTGGTTTAATAGAGTAATACTTTATTAAAGCAAGCTTTTCAGCGGTAGGGATAGTAGGGGCTATTAGAAGCGATTTAAAAGCAATTTGCAAAGCGATCAAGGTTAGATTCCGGCAGTATTAATATATCACGTGAGGCGGTAGGCCTAAAAAGCAACTTTGCAAAGCAAAGTTTGTAAAATAGGGGGGCACTATACCTAATTAGGTACTCTTGGCACTCTTTACTATGGTAAAATAATCTGGGAGCGTAAATTTTTCCGAAGTAACCGGGGTTTACAAAGAAGTGGGGTACACTGTACATACGACATACGGAGAGGTTGTACGTAGATATGATTCTGCCAGATGAAAAAAAAACCCCGCTTATCGATAAGTGCACCTTTTTCTAATCTTCTCCGAGTCCGACTCCGAAATTCCAGCCTCTGATTTATTCTTAACAGACAATTCAACATGGCAGACGCAGACGAGGACGTTATTCGCGCCCCTGAAAACGTCTCTACACAGCCTGAGGTCGACCTGTCCGATGAGACGCAGGACTTCCGCTTCTTGAATCACTTAAATTTGTATGAACAGAACCCAGTCCTCTGACATAGCGAACCCAATCTCCGTTACACTCGATCGCTTCTTTAATTACCCATTTCTTACCTTCAATCTCTCCACAGCTTTGCCGATTCATCCCCCGGTATTCCACGCCGCGGTGAGAAGGACTTTGAGCCCAATCCAACAGAACTACAAGCCGATGTACTCTCCGCTTCGCGAGGGGCCATGCACAATGCGCTCTCATACCCTCGTCTCCACAGTGCCAAAACTCGTGTCATAGCTTTCTACGCACCCGACGGCTATGTTCCTCCAGCTCTAACTGATCGTGCGACACCGAAAGGTGACGGAGAAGATGGAAAGAGCTCGGAGTCTACCCCCAAACCCGCGCGGTCTTTGCCCAATTCCGCCAGGATATCCCCAGACGCATGTGTCTACGTGACCAATCCAAAGGGTCAGTTATTCAAGACAATGGGCCAAGCAGACTCGTCAAGTCGTATCTGGCTGTTGCCAGAGGAAGCCTTATATCTTATTGAGCGAGGAAGTCTAGATATCAGATGGCCTAGCCCATCTGGGTTCCCCGCGGGTCCGGGAGAAGAAGACCTCTCCGTCCCTATGAGCTTGCAGGCTGCATATGCATGCTTCATGGGCCGCGGTGGTTTGACGCTTGAACGGTACTCCGTTTATACTGGTCTCAGGCGCCTGGGCTATGCGCTAGTGCGAGCTCCTGGATGGTATGATGACATGGAGCAGCAGGATTCGCATGCCTCAGATGCTAGTGAAACAACATTACCCAAGCTTCATGGCCCCGGCCTGGCTGGTATACTTGGGTCGCTTTTCAACTGGATCCATGACCCTCGTTCGACGGCCTCGACTGCAACTGGCCCTATCATTGGCACTGGCATTCATCGTCATTACAGTGAGTCACATATTAATCTCCCTGGTAATAATCTTAGCTCTTCTTACTTACAATCCCTCTTAGTGGATATATACCGCAAGCTCGCCATCATCCCCTGGTATGACCCAGTCACCGCGCCTGAAAGACACCCCTCTGATACCACACCCCCCTTCCGCGTCGTGTTCCACATCTACAAGCCCTCAACTCCCTTTAAAAAGTCCGCCCCTCCAACTCCAGACTTCCGTATCGCAGTCGTCAGCACACGCGATCAGACCACCATGCCCACTATGACACAACTCGGTGCTTTGCTTGAAAGCACGCCACTTGATCCCCCGCGCGGGGAGAAAATGAACCGTATGATGTACATGAGACTGCGGCATGGTTACCGTAATGTCGTCATGGCTGTCGTGGATCAGGGTGTGGTTAGTTACTTGCGAATTGCTGATTCGGCGTTCGGGAAGGAGAAGCTTTATGAGAACAAGGGTGGACCTCAGGGTCCTAAGTGGAATCGTGCAAATCAGAAGCCGAGGAAACGTTGAGACTCGGTTTATCAATTCATCACCGTTGCTGGAGACTGGATGCAAAGACGAATACAGCAATGGCCTGCAACGGAAATGTCGTTTGTGCATCAGGACCTTGCACAGACTATGAACCTACCCGTATATCCATCTTATATCATCTCTGCTTGGTGATGGACATCCCCTCCCGAGCTGAAAATTATCTTCGCAGTTATGGGAGTTATTGTGGTTATTCTTACGAGGATACCCTACACTAGTCATCGCAGAGACTTCCCTCTGGTTTTGGGCCTGTTCTGGCTAAACCCCTTGGACCGAAGATCTACATATCCCATGCTACGACATGGAAATGCGTCGGCATTCCCACTGAAGGAACGACTCAAGCTCGCCAGTTAGTACATACCTTCTGGGCCATATAACTACCAAGGCATCTACATAGCAGGATACTACTCATGGAGATCTAAACCCCACAATATCACTGAATCATAAATCATAACATTCTCTGAATGAATTTCCACGAATTCGACGAGTACCTGCAATCATCTACCACTTCCATAGCAAATCCCATCCCCGACTCACAGCCTGTACATCTCGCTCTTACTCCTAGCCCCGTCAAAGACACAGGTATTATCAAGCGGACCATACTGCCCAGTAATCACCTTCAACGCCTCCTGCGCAACCAAACCCCCCGTCAACGAAGAGATATTATGCAACTCGCCGCCCTCAGCCCGACGCAGTTCCTTAATCGCACGGGCGATCTGTGCGCGCGCCTCTTGACAAACAGCCGATCCATCCGCCGCAGTCAGCAGAGCTAGGATGCGTTCAGTGTGACTGTTCCACAGCCCGTCGTCATCAACAGAGCGGTCCTCTTCGCGGCTGCTCGATTGGATCTCGTCCACGACCGAGTCGAGAATCTGTGTCGCGATGAATATCGGAATCAGGGAGTCCGGCACGTTAAGTTCGTTGCGGATGGTTTTTAGTGTTGACGCGTCGCTGTCAATGCTTATCTGGGGGATGTCGCGGCCCAGCACGACTTTGATGTGCGCGGCGTTCTTGCAGAATACTTCGATGTCTCGGTCTGGGATTGCGGGTGTTTGGTGTCTGAGATTGGATTCGAGATGGCGTACTGTGGCTGTCACTTCTTCCACGTCTTGTCGCGCTTTGGCTTTGTAGATGTTTTGTAGTGACACGTAGTCTGCGGACTGGGCTTTCATGTCTGGTAGGGAGCCTGGGAGGGGGAGGACGCCGTGAGATGTGTAGAAGGTTCTGATGGCTGAAGCAATGACCCAGAAATCTTGAGATGATGCTGATAGCTGTTGACACTCTTTCATCTCGAAGATGTCACGGATCGAGCTGCGTAGGCTGAATGGCGAAATTGTCTTCAGTACAGCAGCGACTGCCTCATCGAAGTTCTCCTCGCCGCCCTCTGGGTTAGAAGTACGTGTCTGGGACCGCACAAACTCTCTAAACTCGGTTTTCTCTTTGTAGTCACTCGGTGCGTTTCCTTCATGAGACTGTTTCCATTGCTCCAGAAAATGAAGCAGGAGAAGGATGTAGGGCACATGGCCGTGTTGGTGGTCATCCAGGGTGTCCAGGTTATCCAGTTTGGCTGCGGCGGCGACAAGCTCAGGCCAGGGATTCAGCAGACGCAGGTCCTGGGTTGCTTCTGGATCAGGGTGTGTTTCAACAATGGGGAATTCAGCTGGCAATTGCACGGAGAAGGTAGAGAAGAACCCGACTGAGTGCAGGTATAGCACGGGAATACCCAGCTGCTTTGCTTCCTGGGTCAGAGGTACCAGTGTTGAGCGCCTCATTGGGCCGGAAATAATCACCAGCTTGTACTGGGGCAAGAAGTCAGGGTCTGTGAGAAGCTCATCAACGCGCTGTTTGAGAAGTTAGTCAACGATCATCTACTTTTGGAGACATAAAGAATCATACCTTGAGATAGAAATATCCCTCTACGTCTGGATTCAGCTCTTTCAGCAGTCGGCAGGTTTCCTCGGCACGGGACTTGCCCAGGGACCCTTCCTCCAGGAAGAAGTTCACACCTAGATCGGACTCGGTGACTATTGCTGGGTCGACGATGGTGAAACCACCAATTCCAGGCAGTACAAGATTCTTGAGTGTTTCAACGCCAGCAACACCGGCAACGCCGGTGTTATATTGGCCAAGTGGGCCATCAGAGTTCACCAGCAGAACATGAGAGTCCTCAAGTGCTTGCTGGCCAGTTGCTGCCCACAGGCGGAGCTGTCGATCATATTTGCGCTCTTTGGAGGTTGGCCCTGTCAGGGCAGCGGGGAAGGCATCCGTCATGGTGGATATCAAGCAGTGCGGGGGAGGGAATAGAGCTTTGTTTTGAAGCTCAAAACATTGCCTGTTTATCGAGATGTGATGCTTCTCGTGTTAATTACAGTATTTGCTCTTCAATCATGCGAGTTCCCAAATGATGGAGCAGTGGATGTCAACTTGTTGATGCGCGACTGATTTTAGTAAGCGCATGTGATGGCCTGATAATCCAGGCTAGCATGAAGTGACAGCGCAATACAAGCCTCCCTAGGCTATAAACAGGAACCTTGGTTTTTGTTGTGGCCTAGTGGTAAAATACTCTGTATTTGCGGTGACATGAAGAGCCTCTCTGGATCTTCAAATGACATGGATTATGTAATATTGGTGACGATAAGGCTACCGCCTCGGGAAGCGATCGGCTCCCGAAGCACAGAAAGGGTTAGTCATCCCGCCGCCCTAAGCTGCTCCTGAGCACTCCCGAGCTTGCGACCCTGAGCTGCTCCCCGAGCGACCCCGAGCGACACTGAGCCGCTCCCTGAGTGACCCCGAGCTGCTCCCTGAGTGATGCTGAGCCACTCCCTGAGCAATCTGGTTGCCTTGCGCGTTGCTTACATCTACCAGTTCTCATCATCCGACTGTAACCGCACTGTTGCCTCTTGGTGTTCCTGGGCCTCGGTGGCTTCTCCGCAGAAGACAGGCTGTGCCCCTGTGGTTGCATGCAGCTCGGAGGCCATTTCCACAATGCCTTCCGATATCGTTGGATCACTCATTAGCTAATAAAGGCATGTAGGACGAATGCAACACAACTTGGGGTCACTAATAGCATCCGAGTCGGTTTCTTTCGGCCGGAAATGACACCAGGTTAATTGGCATCGGAGGAAAAATGTGTAAATCGGTGTGACCTCGGACGAAACATGGCCAAAGCGGCAAACAGCCCAACGGGGGCAATCTACAAAGTTCTTCAAAGGGGTTTCTTCTAATTCTCCGTGCGCAGAACTTCCAGATCAATTGAACACATCTACTGAACACACTTTTTCTCGACGATAAGCGAGAAACGCTCTATTGAATATGTCTCGCTGCCAACCGTGTCACTTGCCAAGGTCATCGATGGCGACGCTAGGACAGTGAACGAGCTCACTTACGCCAGTCGTGACATTGGCTTCTTCTATCCGGATCTGCGTGATGTCCGGACAAATAATATTCTGGAGGACGCAGACAGGGTGTTTTCTGTCGTCAATAACCTATTCCAGTTGCCCCTTGAGACGAAACAATAGTATAGCACCGAGAAGTTCACAATCTCCAAGATCTTAGGGTAGGTTTAGTAAAACATCCAATTGCAGATTTTGACTACCGCTTCGCAAAGACTTACTCGATTCTAGATATAAACCTACGGGTTTGACCACGGGCCCGTATGGCGGGAAGAGATATGGATTCGAAAGCTTCATGGTATGATCTCCATTGAAGTTGGCTAGGGTAAAGCTGCCGATGGCACTCCCTAGGTACCCAATAATGCGCTCTTTGACCTTGACCCCAACATGCCCTTGACGGCTCCCGAGCCTCTAATGTCCAACGGGGATCTTTTGGAACGGTTTGTTAGGGTTTTTCACGAGCACGGCCGTTTAATCCTCTCCATATTGTCTCAGGCATTACAACTCCCTATCGACCTGAAGGACTGCCATCGCAGGTCCCAACTATCAACGACGGGTCTTGGTCTACTCAAGTATCTCCCTTATGGTAGCAGTGACGTGGATATTGGGCATATCGCACATACCGACCTTGGAAGCCTCGCCATCATTTTCTCTGAAACGGGAGGGCTGCAAGTATTCATGCCAGGCCTGGACGACTGGCGGTATATTGCTCCCAAACCGGGGCACGCCCCTCCAATAAAACAAGTCTGAAAATTGGATCCGTCGGCGGGATGTGGAGAGGGGTTGTGGAGATCGGTGGGTTGCTGAACCTACGGAGTACTGTATGTAACTTCGAATGGATGCCTCAGTTGTGATAAAGTGTGATAAGATACGCGATGAGCATTTTGGTGCGTATGGCGTCCTCTAAGTCCAAGAAACAAAGAGCGGTGTATCCCCTTTCCCTTAGTCCATTCCCCTTAATCCATTCCCTATATTGTATTCCCTGCAACTGGAAAAGCCAAGTGGACTTTACGACTTTAACCCCGACCAATCCGCATTCGTTTTATGGAAGTACCTCCTCGCCTCTGACTCATCCAGTCTCCCACTGCTGTTCTATTTGGTGTCTCGCCCACCTGTCTGTGCTCCTTGGAGCACTTTATTGTACATCTGAATATGCGAGTGATCAGACAAACAGGGCGCCCTACGCAGACAATGGCCGACTTAGAGAACAGCCCTGATGAAGATTATCCTTCCACGCCAACAGAATGGGAAGAGGAAAACCTCAGACGTGTTTGCGACAAGATCCCCTGGACAATATTTCTAGTAGCTGTGGCCGAGCTAGCCAAGCGTTTCACCTACCGGTGCATCACAGCTCCTATGCGTAAGCTTTCTCTTTGGTGAGCCTCTAATGAAGGCAACGATTAACCCTTCATAGAGAACTATATCGAAAATGCTTACGATGATCCACTCCGGCGAGGAGCTTTGGGGAAGGTGACTATTGACTCATAGCTGTGGAACGGCAACTTCGGAAAGACATTGAATTTGGTGCTGAAAGACGCTCAATAGGGACAAGCAACAGCGACTGGCATCAACTACTTCTTCACCGGCTGGTGCTACATGGCACCTATCATAGGAGCCATCATACCAGATGGCTTTCTTGGCCGATTTCGGACCATCTGTCTAGGCACCGGGTAGCTGCGCCCCATTTGCAAGAAATATATAGGAGAAGGGTTTCTAACAACCGTCACAGAGTCGCGAGCTGTGGGGTCCTGATTCTTTTCGTCACTTCCTTCCCTATCAGTATCAAGCATGGCGCCGGTTTACCAGGTCTCATCGTTGCATTGATATTGATTGGCTTAGGGTCAGTGATTCTTAATGAATTAAGACTTTCTATCCTCTTACGCTAACTCTCTTTTATAGCTTTGGAGGTGTTAAAAGCAATGTTGCTCCTCTTATCGCCGATCAGTATGCCAGGAAGTCTCTCAGAGTCAAAACTCTAACAGGCGGGGAAAAGGTCCTTATAGATCCAGACCTTACAGTTCAGACTATCTATAGTCGTTGTTACTGGTGAGTGCCCATTGCTAACGCTTACAAAAGTCAACAAACTGAACTGGTCAAAGGGTCATCAATCTTGGCTCACTCTCCGTGATACCTGCATCAGTAAGTGCTCCCAGATCTAAATCTTGGCTCGATATACTAAACATGCAATTCAGTGGTTAGAGTTGAAAGTTTCATTCTGGGCTGCCTTCCTACTACCACTCTGCTTCTGGGTATTACCAGTCGGCGCTTTGATAATGGGCCGAGGAAAATATCGTAAGTAACAACCCACATTCTATCATTCGGGTAATATGCGTACATACTAATTACTTCTAGTTGTGCAAAAGCCAAGTGGCTCAATTCTTGTCAAAGCGATGCGAGTCCTCTTGGTCGGTCTCAAAAGAGGCTGCAATCTCGATGCCGCAAAGCCGTCGGTCATAGCACAAACTCATCCTGGAACTACCGTTTCCTGGGACGATGCGTTTGTTGAGGAATTGAAACGAGCGCTTATCGCATGCTCTGTTTAGTGAGTGACCTGAATTGAGACATACATCTGATTATTTTAATACTGAAGATTTTTGCACTTTTGCAGTTGTGTGTTGTAAGTCCCGTCCATCAAAGTCTTACGACTTAGATCTCAACAGACTAAACTGGATTGCAGTCCCATTTTCTGGCTTTGCTACGGACAGTCCAACAGCAACCTGGTTAGCCAGGCGGCCACCATGAACACATATGGAATTCCAAATGACATGAGTATTTCAATCCTTGTTCCTCCGGCGTTTTAGAGGTACTAATTGAAATGTGCTACAGTGGGGTGCTTTAATCCAATAATGGTTTTGATATTTCTCTCAACAATGTACGTATACTCCTAGTTTTTTATGCAAGCTAACATATTACCTAGGGAGAAAATCGTCTATCCAACCCTGCGACGATTTCACCTTAGCTTTAAACCGATCAGTCGAATCGCTGCCGGCTACCTGGCTATGGCATGTGCCATTGGGTATGCTGCGGTGATCCAAGACTGTTAGTATTATACTGTTTAACACACTCTTCTGTAGCCTACTGATCCATGTCGCAGTGATTTACCGATCGCCTCCATGCTACGACCATCCTCTGAGCGGATCTTGCAGCGACGGTGGAAGAACGCCGAATAATGTAAAAGATTTTCCCTTCAACTACTCCTGCTACTCGATAGAGACTCTAACATAGGCACAGGTTAGCGTCTTCCTACAAGTCCCCTTCCACGCCCTGACCGCCCTCTCCGAAGTCCTTGCCTACGTGGCCGGCATGGAATACGCATACACCAAATCTCCCAAGTCTATGCGTAGCATCGTATCATCTCTGTTCCTCGTCACCTGTAGTGTCGGATCACTACTTGGCATTGCACTCTCTCCAGTCTCAAAGGACCCAAAGGTTCTTCTAGAATACGCCTCGCTAAGCGGTGTTATGCTTGTAACGGCCATCGTGTTCCTCCTCGTGTTCGGAAAGTACAACAAGACGGAGGAGAAAATGAACATGCTGAATAACGAGTCGAGTGAAATGGTGCAGCAGGTTCAGACAGCCGAGCAGGCCGAGAAAAATGTGTTGAGTATCGAAAATCTGTAGAAGGACATTTAGACTAGATGTGTTGTTTGATTTTCACGAGTCCTTGGGGCCTTAAGTAGTCAACATAGTTCAAAATTATACCTAATAAAGGGGAAGAAAGTTTGAATAAAGGGCTTTCTAATGGGAAATAGAACTGAACAGGCCTAAAAGGTTTCAATGTGCTGATGAAGCAAAAGTAGTGGACTGGAAATATCAAGTGCGTTGCAGAAGGAAAGAAACTATCTATGAAGCATCTACTATATATGCTAGAAGCAAACAATGAAAGTCATCTGACTTTCAAACAGTATCAAACTTAGATTGTGCCTTAGTGTTCTCAAGTATGGTTGAACTCGACGGTTATTATCGACAGAGATTGGTATCTTTGACCAAGGGACTTCTAATGAACTAGACAATACGATATAAAACACAGCTCAAACATTCCATTACTTACACAAGACCAGGAGTGACCACAATTATCGACGTCGTCGATAATGCTTAGGGCTAAACACCTACTTCTTATTGTTCGAAGGGCAGATATTAAGAACAGTCATAATCTCAGGTATCAATATGCTCAGCTGAGACCATGGAAAAGTGGATAGTGATGGGAATTGGTAGCGGCTGTCAATGAGAAGATCTGAAGAGTCAGAATGGATAAAGCGCCTCTAGGTTATTTACACCAAATAGAGGTTAAGAGTGAAGGGAGGGAGAAGACCCTTTAGATATCATTTAGAACGATCTATTGACAATAGAATCTACGATGAACTGGTTGACAGCACGCCCTAGGGGCTTGCTATCAGCCTCAGCGCTATTAGTTCGTTTCTTGATCCAGTAGTTAAAGTAGTCGTCGCCCCACAGACGGTCGAGCATCTTCTTACGGTTAACACCGAGCTTCTTAGCGTACTTGACAGCAAACTGGCGGACAGTGAAGCACCAGCTATAGAGACCAGAACCGAGGTGATAGTATCGTGGTCGGAGTAGAACTAGGCATCACCGAGAGCCTTGTCAAAGTAGGTGGGGATAATGGCATTAACGGACTCAACCGAACGGGCAAAGGCCTGGTATAGATCCTCCCTAGAGACCTGGAGCTCGAGCAGGGGATGGTCGACCTTATTAATACAAAGAGAACGGGCTTGATACGCTCGGAGGGTGGCCGTGTGGATCTTACAAACCGCCGTTCTCCTTTGGCGAGGAGCGGCTATAAGCGGATGTAGAATAGGATAGGCTCTTATGTTACCCTGATCGCCTGCCCTGAGCATAGTGAGTGAAGAGTGGGCTAAGCACTGAGAACTCGGGTGCACTCAGGGAACACATGGCAAATAGGCACTCGGTTCTATCACGTGACCCTTTAATGACTAAGATTTTGGGTAAAAAGAACCTCAGAACGCTTAAACTGGCGTCAAAAGTAGCCATTTTCGGTGACGAATTTACCGTCACCTAGCTTTGGGGTGTAATGTGCTGGTCTCTAAGGTTTTTTTTTCTTTTGGAAATGCAGATAAACTGGTCCTTTTTGAAATTTGAGTGCCAGCATAAGTGAAGTTCTTTGATAATCCTAGTAAAGAGGCTGTCGTGGCTCATAGTATACTTCACGCAGCTAACCATTGCTTTCATTCCACAATGATCCATGAGATTGGCAATAATATGAGGACTAGTTCAATGTTTGTCCATTGCTATCTTACTTTAAACCCGTAAATATATTATGACACTCCTGTCCTCGATTGTATAGAGAGTATATAGAGAGTATACATATACACGGTACTATTTGTATACATTAATTCGATATGGGTTGTATTTCCTCTTATTTATACAAGATGAGACTGATAATGCTTGGACATCTTGTTTATAACTTTGAATTAACGTATAGGATTCCTATGCCTGGGTTTTATAAAAACAATACTTGCAAGTGCTAACCTCCACAACTGTAACGTGACGTTATAGTGGCCAGAAGACTTGTTAAGGTTATAGATTCTATTTTATGCCTCATTTCATTTCCCTCTCTATTATCCTTTTCCCTCAAAAACCACCAAATTTGCCCTGAAGAGCGTTCTATAAAGAGGAATCCCATGATCCAATCAGCCCTCACCTCCCCTCTTTTCCTCTGCCGGAGACTTACCCCCACCATCCCCACACTTTTTCGCAGCACCCTCCGAAGTCCCCAAAGACTCCAATCCACCATGTCCGCCGTCGAAGCAGCCAAGCGCGCCGCCGCCAAGGTCGCCGTCGAAAAGCACTACCCCGAAAATGCCCGCTGGGTCGGTATCGGCAGTGGTACGACGATTGTGTACGTCGTCGAGGCCATCAAGGGTCTCGGTGTTGACACCTCCGCTACAAAGTACATCCCGACCGGTTACCAGTCCAAGCAGCTGATTATCAGCGCCGGACTGACTGCTGTTGAGTACGACGCCATTCCATTGGGCACTGTCCTTGATGTGGCGTTCGATGGCGCGGACGAGGTCGACGAGGATCTGAACTGCATCAAAGGCGGCGGTGCTTGCCTGTTCCAGGAGAAGATTGTCGCTTTGCAAGCTAAGGAGTTTATCTGTGTTGCCGGTGAGTAGGCATCTGAGATAATGTGATCTTTGCTTCATTTTGCATTGTAGCTATGGGGTTTGGGTTGGGTGGTGCCTGGAAGTAGACCAGCCAACTCTTTTTTACCCCCTTCCTTTCCCCTTTCCCTTGCCTCTTTCTTTACTATAGCAATACCACCACAACTAACTCACCCTCACAATACTTAGACCACCGCAAACTCCAACCCCGTCTCCTCACCAATTGGCAATCAATCCCTATCGAGGTCGCCCCGATTGCTGCCCACCGCGTTATCAGTAAGCTGAAGGAACTTGGCAGTGTCAACCCCGCCATCCGGCCTTCCGCGAGCATCAAGGAAGGCCCCCTCAAGACTGACCAGGGCTTCTTCATTATCGATGCTCCCTTCAAGCCACTGCTGATCAAGGCCGATATCGGGGCTAGCCAGGATGGTAACGGCAAGGATGGTGTGTGGGCGGTTAGTGTATTGGCTCGCAAGATCAAGGAGATTACCGGTGTGCTTGAGGTCGGTATTTTCCACGGCCCGACTGGCCCCCAGGCTACCGCTGCCGGTGGCATTGGTGGTCAGCGGCCTGTTGCGGCATACTTCGGTATGGCCGATGGGACAGTCGCTGTTCGCAAGGCCGAATAGAGGTCTCATGGTTGGCCTGTGGAGAACGGATATGAGACTACGTATATAATGTAGATGATACCAAGATTTCCCTTTTTTTTTAAAGCCTTGGAAAAAAATGCTATGGACCTGAACGAGTGAATGCTTGCGATGGTGTTTTGGATTCTTTTTAAATTAGATTTCGTGTGTGGTATCAACATTGGACAGACGCTTCATTTCAGTATCGGATCAAGAAAAGAATACTTTTCCTGGACCTATTTTGCGCCCTTACCCCTGGCTTCCGTCTCGCCCAATTCCCGCACGTAAATCTTCACTGTGCCTTCGGGGACCTGATCATGGCCATCTTCGAATCCGGGGCTGACTGCAATGGCCAGCTGCTGGCCGCTCGCACTGAACGCAACAGCTGAGACGCTGTTTTGGTATTTTTGATATTGACGGATACGGCGCTTAGAGATTCCATCCCAGAGCGCAACAACACCATCACCGCCGCCAGAGGCAAAGGTGCCAAACACAGGGTGGAAAGCCAATGCGTTGACAGGGTAGACGACATCTACGCCATCCTCCGCAGTCTGACGGTGACACTTGAAAGCGTATTTTCGGGCCTGCGATTCGGGCGACGGGTCGAACCACTCAACCGCAACACGGCCCTCAATGCTTGACGAGGCGTATCCAGCGTCATCGGGCATGCAGGCGACGGCGCGGGTCATGAACTTCAAGCTGCTCTCGCGGCGTTGCCAGGGCTCAACTTCGACTCGGTTACCACTTGGGGCCGTGCTATCTGCTTGTGCGGTGAGAAGGGCCAGCGCTTTGAGGTCGTAGATGTGCAATGCGCGCGAGGCCATCGCGACGATCAGCTTCGTGGCGGTTGCGGAGATTGAGAATGGCTTTGACGGGAGGGGAACGATAATCGGCAGGGAGTCGGGGTTTGCACCAGCATCGGATTGGTGGATGTGCAGTGTTGAATCCCACGACGCGGAGATGACGATATTGTGCTCGCGGCTGTATACGACATGGCGCACGCCGGCTTCGTGGCTGCTGAGCACGGTCTGTTCGGAGGTGTTGAGGTCGATCCTAATAAGTCAGTGTAAGTCATGAACTATCATTGTGGTGATGATAGATAGTAGTAGGACCCAATGTAAATAACTCACTTCCTCACATCCCAATCTAGTCCAGCTGTGTAGATCTCGTTCTCGTTCTCGCCGAAGCACACATCCAGAACAGGAGCACGGTGCTCGAACTTCTGCAATAGCTTCCCCTCTCCGACTTTTCCATTCTCATCCCGCAATTCATATAGGTACACGTTCTTATCCCATGATGAAACCGCGATTCGCGTGGAGTTGGGGTTTGGGGAGAACTTCAAGGCCGAGATAGCATCC
Organism: Penicillium sclerotigenum; assembly: GCA_928213465.1. Lineage (NCBI taxonomy): Eukaryota > Fungi > Ascomycota > Eurotiomycetes > Eurotiales > Aspergillaceae > Penicillium > Penicillium sclerotigenum. The sequence continues at coordinate 78,575 of CAKMRK010000318.1, read as the reverse complement.
GTGGGTGGGGATGCCACAGTGAATTGATCTGCAATAAGAAATTAAAAATGTTTCAAATGCAGGAGAAAATAATGCCGAGAACTACTCACGAGAAGTCATCTTGGGCAAGCTGTGGAGTTGTAGAAGATCAAACCCCAAGCTCCTCGGGGCCTTTGGCCGTCTCATTTTCTGCCGTCTTCACCGCCCTATGATTCCCCGCGCTGCATCGATAAGGAAAAAAAGACCAAAGGCTTGACATCATTTGTTTTTTGCACAACTCCTCTCATCCTTGTGACATTAACAAGATGCCCTTTGCCCAGCTGGTGATTGGTCCACCGGGGGCTGGCAAGTCCACGTACTGCAATGGCATGCATCAGTTCCTAGGCGCAATCGGCCGGAAATGCTCTGTCGTCAACCTTGACCCCGCCAATGACAAGACCTCGTATCCATGCGCGCTGGACGTACGTGATCTGGTTACACTAGAGGATATCATGGAAGAGGACAAGTTAGGTCCGAATGGAGGTGTCTTATATGCTCTCGAAGAGCTCGAAAACAACTTCGACTGGCTGGAAAACGGACTGAAGGAGCTTGGCGGTATGTCTGACATGTCCTGGTTATATACGTTTCTAACTTTCATGAATTCACAGATGATTATATTCTTTTCGACTGCCCCGGCCAAGTCGAGCTATTTACACACCACGCCTCATTACGCAACATCTTCTACAAGATCCAGAAGATAGGCATCCGGGTTAGTGGCAGCAGAACTTCAAGCGCAACACAAAGGAGACCCAGCTAACCAGGCTCGCTATGAAACAGTTGATCGTCATCCACCTCGTCGACTCCTATACCCTCACCCTCCCCTCAATGTACATCTCCGCCCTTCTCCTCTCGCTCCGCGCGATGCTCCAACTCGACCTCCCACACCTGAACGTGCTCACGAAAATCGACAACCTCGCCAACTACGCCCCACTCCCTTTCAACCTAGACTATTACACCGAAGTACAAGACCTCTCCTATCTACTCCCGGAACTGGAAAGCGAGTCCTCGCGATTCTCGCACGAGAAATTCGGCAAGCTGAACCAGACCATCATCGATCTGGTTGAGGAATTCGGACTCGTTGCCTTCGAGACGCTGGCCGTCGAGGACAAAAAGAGTATGATGAGTCTCCTGCATACCATAGACCGTGCGTCCGGGTATGCCTTCGGTCCCGCCGAGGGTGCCAACGATACTGTCTGGCAAGTGGCTGTTCGGGAGGGCATGGGTGTTACAGACGTGCGGGATGTGCAGGAACGTTGGCTGGATGCTAAGGATGAATACGATGAGCAGGAGGAAAAAGATTTGGAGGAGGAAATTCGTGTGCGCAATGCGGCGAGTCAGGTCGAGGCGACGGGTGCGGTGGATGACGGACCTGACGAGGACGATGGACATGACTTCGACGAGGAACTGGAGAAGTGGAAAAAGGAGATGCCAGACAGTGGTGTGCGGGTGCACCGCAAGTAATCATCCCGTTCCAACAACTTCCCAGCCATTCTAAGCGTCAAATATGATACGATAAATGTACGATAGCCGAAAATAACCATGCGTAACCTAACGCACCAAAAACTGGGGTATCTCATTAAAAGAAAAAAAACCATACAATAGAACACCTACCAACCACATCCTCGTCCACTCTCAATCATCCATCCCCTCATCTTCACTGTCATCCATAACACAATCAACAACAGAAGACCCCACACCCACCAACCCCCCAAGAACCCCCCTCTCCTCCGCATCCTTAACCCTAACAATCTCCCTCCTAGCCCTCCGAATAGCCTCCTCCTCGGCCTTCCGCATCGTCCCAGAAACCCGAATCACACGGAACACACACCCGCGCTCGCGTCCGGTCCCCGCGCGTTTCGGGCCATTCGCCGGCTCCGGAACGCCGGACATGTACGTCAGTGCTGACCAGACGAGACGGAAGGAGGCGCGCGGACACCGCACGATAGCGGTGGATGTTGCTGGTGAGAGGTATTTTACTATAGGGTGTGTTTAGTAGGCGGTTCGGTGAATAGATGAATAGGTGAAATTGAAAGCTTACTCGTTAATCCGCCTGCCGAGGCGCCGCCTAGCTTGCCGATTCCATAGTCGCCGTATAGCTCTGCAACAGACTCGCGGATCATCTTGGCTAGAAAGCCATGGGTTAGGGCATCGGAGGTTGGAGAGTGGATTGCTAGTTGGGGGTTGTGTGGTTTTGTCGTTGGGGCTGCGGGCCAGGTTTTTGGGTCTGGGTAGAGGATGTCCACGAGGAGGTAGCGGTTCTTGAGGCGGACCATGGTGGTGTGGTTGTGTTAGGTCGGTATTGCCGAGGTGAGTTGGGATTGGGTTGAGAGAAGGCGGGGCCTTGAAAGCAGTACTGATATGGTACTGTAGGGGTTGTGCCGAATATATTCGATGTGGGTGTAAACGCAGTGTGCTGGGTAGAGAATGTAAGGTGGGTGAAGCTTAAAGCTGAGGTAGAGGCTAGAAAAGATTGCGATTGATAAGCGATAAGGATATTTCCTAATCGGGCGCACGGTCCATTTTCAGGACAGGTCAACATTGGAAGGCCCTTGGTTCAGCTCTTAAGACTTGAACAATGATTAAATGCTACAGACTACACCCAAAAAAACATATCATGCGGCAATGGCACGTTCATTATTTCCCAAAGAGGTCTAGTCATCTACTGCAAAACGAATTAAATCAGATCTGTAGCCGGGTTGCACCCTTCTTGAGCGTCAACCCGTCAACTTGGTCATGCCACATGAACGCAGGTACATCGATACACATAACTGCTCAGAAAACATAAAAAAAGAAAAACCAAGGGATGAACCATCCGAACTCCACCGCCCTGAACGGACGGACTATATGCCAGCGGACGGCGCTGCAAAACGTCATAAACAAAATCACAGGTTGACCTCGACACGGCCCTCGGCACCGCCCTTCTGCAGGGTGGGCAGGAGGTAGGTGATGTCGTCCCAAGGGTGGCGGTAGAGACCGGTGCGCAGGCGCTTCTGGTCGAGGTAGTGGGCAATAAGACCGATAGAGCGGCCGAGCACGAACAGACCGTTGAGGACACCCATGCGCATGTAGTCTTCGCACTCCTCGGGGGAGAAGGCACCGCAGTTGCGGAGGAGGTCAACGAAGCAGACAGCGACACAGCCGTCGACGTTGAGGATCAAGTTATCCTTCTTAGAGGTGGTGACAGTCTCAACGGCGATAGCGTAGTCGAGCAGCTTGGTGCTGGGGAAGTGCTTCTTGACAAACTCCTTGACGAGCACGACACGGAGATCGGGGTTGTTGCGGGACTTGACCTTGTGGCCAATACCGGGGATAAGCTTGTTCTCCTTGCGCATGCTGTCGACGAAGTCACGGGGGCTTAGGCCCTTGTCGAAGGCCTTGGTGAACTCCTCAGCGGCGCCATCCAGGGCACCACCGAAACGAGAACCGATGGTCAGCAGACCAGAAACGAGAGCGCTGATAAGATCCTTGCCAGCACGGGTGGTGATGATGGTGTTCATAGCACCGGAGACGGCAGGACCGTGATCAGCAGTCAGCATGAGAACCATCTCAAGGAACTTGCTGGCGTAAGGCGGCAGGCGGCGGCGGAACCACAGGAGAGACATGACACCACCAATGCCAATATCCTCTTTGAAGACATCGGAGATGGGCATACCGGCGTAGAGCAGCTCCTGGCCACGGTCGTCGGAGATGGTGGAGATGAAGGCAGCGGGCTTACGGACGAGACCGAGCTCCTGGGCCCAGGAGTAGTCGATGGGGATCTTGGGCACAACGGGCTCGGGGGCGGGGGTGATGTTGCCCTTCTGGAGCTCAGCGTCGTAGACCTTCTTGAGGATCTGGGGAAGGTCCTCGAAAGTCTCGGGGACGTGGATGCCAGCTTCACGCATGGCCTTGTTCTTGGCGACGGCAGTCTCTAGATCGGAGTTGGCGGAGGCACCGGCGTGACCGAACTGGACCTCAGTCTTGAACAAGCTAGCGCAGGTTCCGATAGCCCAGGCGACGATGGGCTTAGTGATGGTGCCGTTCTTGATGGCCTCAATCACACGGTACTCCTCAACACCACCGACCTCACCGAGCAGGACAAGGATCTTGCACTCGGGCTCAGCCTGGTAGCGGAGCAAGTGATCGATGAAGGTGGTACCGGGGTAACGATCACCACCAATGGCAACACCCTCGAACACACCGTCGGTGTTCTGAGAGATAATGTTGTTCAATTCGTTGGACATACCACCGGACTTGGAGACGTAGCCGACGGAACCCTTACGGTACAGCTTGGAGGCGACAATGTTGTCCATCATACCACCAGTGTTACCGATCTTGTACGCACCGGGCTTGATACCACCAACAGTGGCGGGGCCAATAATGGTGATGCCCTTCTCCTTGGCGGTAACCATAATCTCACGAGCACGCTTTGGTGGTCGTTAGCAATATATCCGAGACAACGCGGGGATACGCAAAACTTACACGCTCGGGCACACCCTCGGCAATAATGGCGATGGAGCGGATCTGGGGGTTCTCCATCAACTCCATGGTGGAGGTGTAGACGGAGCGAGAAGAAGCGAAGTTGACAACGGTGTCGACGTCGGGGTGCTTGGCCATGGCCTTCTCAACATCCTGGTAGACGGGAAGGAGGGTCTCGCTGGTACCCCAGTACATCTTGCTGACGAACTGACCACCGAAGGTGTAGATAATACCCGCTACGGAAGGAGTCGAGCGCTTGCAGATGAAATCGAAGTCGAGCATGCCCTGCACGGCTCGGGGTTGCATACCACTGATTCCTCTAGTTAGTACCTCATGTCTGAGGTCGTAGGAGAAGAATCTCATGACTTACTACACGAAGCATCGTGTCTTGTTGTGGAAAAGGCTGTGTTGGGTGGGCGAGAGGACACGGCTAGGAGGGGCGAAGCGGGTGATGTTGTCGTTAGCCGACTGCACGCCGTTGCCAGCGGGGAGAGTAGAGGAGGGCATGATGAATCTAGGTTGCAATTAGCATGCGGGTTGGATTTCGAAGCAATTGTCCAATGGTGCAGGCAATTGTAAAGAAGGTTGGTTGGAGAGGAGTGGATTTGCGGAAGAGCAATGGATAAAAAAAAGAGAGAGAACAAAAAAAAAACTAAGGAACTCACTTTATGCGTTAAACAAGCCGCTCTGATGCGAAATTAGGAGAAATAGAGAAAAAGGAGAGAGAGAAAGGATGAGGTAGTAAGTGAAGGGGGCAGAAGAAGCAGCTGTTGAGAAAAATCCGCGGGGTGAGATACTCGGAGTACTCGCAGATACACCGTACAGCTCGTCCCAGACCGCTGGATCCGCAGAGCAGCTCAACACTTGGCAGTCCCCAAAGTACCGGGTACTGACGATACTGTACCCACTTCTGTAAATTTGGTACATGTTTAATACAAAGAGTATGGGGCGATTTTAATACGAGATACATTTTTCTACATTGAATAATATATGTGATCTTGATATTTTAAAAAGTGTATTAGAATGTATTAGAATGTATATAATTCTTATCTTCTAGTACTCAACATGTACTGTCTACTAAATTGTAGTCTTATGTCAGAAAGGATCGGTATAGACCTCGTTATAGATCTCGGAGACCGAATTGGGATTTTCAATGTGATAGTATCATCTATCAACTCAATCAACTCAATCAACTCAACAGAATCCATCTCCGGTGTCCGGGACCAACAAGTACTCCGTACATTTCAAAACAGGAAACAAGTGGCACCATCAAAAGTACCCAATACGTACTCCGTACTCCGTATGGAGTTTTTGTGGAGAATTTCCCAACGAAGGCCATCTCTTTCCCACCCCCCACCTTGGATCTTCCGTTCTAGTCTGTTCCTCAACAGGTGGGACCTACCGAATTGTACGCTGTAATCTCCAGAACAACTTTTTTTTTTGTGTACGCCGTACACTACAGTACACTGCACAATTCCCACCTTTTCCCAATCTCTCCTCCTTACCTTCAGCTCAAAATATCCCCCCTCTTTTTCCCTTCCTCTCTCTTTCTCTCACATCTTTCCCTTAATTCAATCATCACATCATGTCCGCCAAATCTATCCTCGAGGCCGACGGCAAGGCCATCCTCAACTACCACCTCACTCGCGCCCCAGTGATCAAGCCTACTCCTCTCCCTGCCTCCGCAACACACAACCCTCCTGCCCGCCTCGCCTCCCTTCACTTCCCTGATGACAAGGCCATTAAGGATGTCCTCGACCAGGCTGAGATCACCTTCCCTTGGCTTCTGACTCCCGGCGCGAAGTTTGTCGCCAAACCCGATCAATTGATCAAGCGTCGGGGTAAGAGCGGTCTGCTCGCCTTGAACAAGACCTGGGCTGAGGCTCGGGACTGGATTGAGGCTCGTGCCACTAAGGATGTCCAGGTTGAGACCGTCACTGGTGTCCTCCGCCAATTCCTGGTCGAGCCCTTCGTGCCTCACCCCCAGGAGACCGAATACTACATCAACATTAACTCCGTCCGTGAGGTAAGCTTTCCCCGCAGTTTCGAGCGCAATTGAAGAAAATCGAACCTAATGGTCCAATTCTAGGGTGACTGGATCCTCTTCACCCACGAGGGTGGTGTTGATGTCGGTGATGTCGATGCGAAGGCCGAGAAGCTGTTGATCCCCGTCAACCTCAAGCAGTACCCCTCCAACGAGGAGATCGCCTCGACCCTGCTGAGCAAGGTCCCCAAGGGTGTTCACAATGTCCTCGTTGACTTCATCTCTCGCCTGTACGCCGTCTACGTTGACTGCCAGTTCACCTACCTTGAGATCAACCCTCTGGTCGTCATCCCCAACGCTGACGCCACCTCCGCCGATGTCCACTTCTTGGATTTGGCCGCCAAGCTCGACCAGACCGCTGAATTCGAGTGTGGTACCAAGTGGGCTATTGCTCGCTCCCCCGCTGCCCTGGGTTCCCCTGCCCTGGCCTCCACTGATGGCAAGGTCAACATCGACGCTGGCCCGCCGATGGAGTTCCCCGCCCCCTTCGGTCGTGAGCTGAGCAAGGAGGAGAAGTTCATCTCCGACATGGATGCCAAGACCGGTGCCTCGCTCAAGTTGACCGTTCTCAACCCCAGCGGCCGTGTGTGGACCCTCGTCGCCGGTGGTGGTGCTTCCGTCGTCTACGCCGACGCCATTGCCTCTGCCGGTTTCGTCAGCGAGCTTGCCAACTACGGCGAGTACTCTGGTGCCCCCACCGAGACCCAGACTTTCAACTACGCCCGCACCGTGCTGGACCTGATGCTGCGTGCCCCCACCCACCCGGAGGGTAAGGTCCTCTTCATCGGTGGAGGTATTGCCAACTTCACCAACGTGGCCAGCACCTTCAAGGGTGTCATCCGCGCCATCCGCGAGGTCGCCACCGTCCTCAACGAGCACAAGGTCCAAATCTGGGTCCGCCGTGCCGGCCCCAACTACCAGGAGGGTCTCAAGAACATCAAGTCCGTCGGTATCGAGCTTGGCCTCGACATGCACGTCTACGGACCCGAGATGCACGTCAGTGGCATCGTCCCCCTTGCCCTCCAGGGCAAGAAGAGCGACGTCAAGGAATTCGGCGCATAAACTATTTTACCCCCTATTTGATGTTTGTTCTTTGCAGCGTGTGTCCGTTGCATCGGTTTGTGGTATAATGCATGGCATGATATGACTTTTTTTTGCGGGATTCCGGGGGAGGTCTGCGGCTGTAGATGTCACCCCGGCGTCTGTCCTATTTTGCTGAGGGTATGGCGTTAATTCCCGCCCGGGCGAAAAGACCCGGTCCTTCTGGTGTCGACGTACATGATTCTCCGTTGATTAGATTTCATTTTTCTATGTTTACTCCTGGCGGATTTAGATCGTGTAATGTCCCGTCGGATAATATCAATGATACGAGGCATTTATTGTCCCAGAATTATTCTCCCATACATGAACATGAATTGGATAGATCAGATAATATGTATATATATATATAGACTCCGTACAGCCCACTATGATATGTCCAATGTGAGTGAACGTAATGAGAAATAAAAAGAAATAAGAAATAAAAACTAGTCCCCAAAAATACCGGTGTAATTAATTACATACATATACCACGTGTAATTTTGAATAAGCTCAAATCCAAGAACCTGGAGACAAAACAAGCTCCCGCAGAAGACTCCACACCAGCTCCTCTGCACCCCGGATTGACAGGGACATCAGGTCCCGCGATCAGATCCTAGGATAAAGTAGGGACCGTACTGGAGTTGGGGACTATACCGAGGTGTGGACGTGACTTCCGCTGCCCCGAGATTAGGGCAAGATAAGCATCGGACGAGCGGGAGCTAACTTGTCCCTATATTGAAAGAGGATTAGTGCCTACAGGGCTTGGGTTAGGGTTAGAAGGTAGTCTACTGGGATATAACATGCGTATTCTTCGATGTAGATTGCTCTTTCTTGTATGCGGAGTTGATAACTGTCGGAAGGCCCTGAATAGTATAACATGCGTGTGTAATTTAATTTCAAAGCTGCCTTCATAGGATATGCGTGTACTAGAATAACTATGGAATGACCACGTTGGATAGCAGAGGCAGACTCCTTTTCTGGACACGCTCTTCTTCATCTTGGGGGTGCAATTTATATTAGCAAGTGCCTGGGTCACACTATATCATTCTCAGTTGTGATTAAGCATATATATATCCTCCTCGTTTTCATATAAATTGTTTCAGCATGCACTACTTCAAACTATATAATAACCACAGGATGTTGATAAATCACCCAGTAAGGCTGTTCTATACTCCCTGAGCAACTGATACACTCCCACTGCAGGCTACTCTTTATCCCTTCAATTAGTATTTCTCATCACCATCTCCAAATTCCAACGATCACAGCAGCTGGTAGTAACCAGCAATGGGTGGATTATCTGCTAAAAATGTGTGATTCGTGTGCTTGGGATAGAGAAATATGAGAACAATGCAATAATTCTACTTGATGCGTTATCAAATGGGCAAATGGGACAGGAAATCAGATCGGAGCCCTGCTCGGACTTATTGTCTCGATAAAGGTAGATTGGTTAGATCGGTGGCCAGCCAGTGTAGTAATTTACCGGGAAGTAACCTTCTAAATCATTTTAGAATGCGCCAACACTTCATTCGTCCGACTTATTCACTAATCTTTAGGGGACCCCCAGATTCAATTTGTCCTAGTAGTAAGAAGTCGCACAATCTCAGCAATGATGAAGTAGAGTGGCTTCCATCCACTCAAACCCCGAATATTTAATAGACTGTCCCTAAGTTTAATGAATATATGAGTTATCAATGAACATGAATGAACCATGTAGAGAATAGAGTACTCGTCTATCCATGAGTCCCAAGTAAGATGGATGTTTAAACCCAGGCGTATATATATAGATCGATTCGGGTTAGCCCCATCAGCCACTAAAGTTACTTTCCAGATGTGGCTAGTATACAGATTGCTAGGTCTTGATATCTAGTTTCATCAACCCTGGGGATGCGAGAAGTGTAGGAGATGTCCATTCCTTAGTGAGGAAAGCAACAGACAGTATGATTAGTGAATAAATGATGAAGAGTATCATATTTATTTCAAAGATTACCCAAGGGATAAGGGCCCACCATGGGACCTATGCTCTGTGCAAACGCTCCGATTCACCAATCAATAATGTCATGTAGCAACCCGATCTCGCGCGATCCCTTATAGTGCCCCTCAAAATGACACTGAAAAAACTTCACTTTGTTTAATCCTCAACAGCCATGAATCAGTATCAATCAAATGGGCGCTTGCTCGCTCTCTCCGTTCTCCAGGGCCTCATCCCCTGTGTTATCCTAACCACAACACCTAAACGGTCTGCTCTACGTTATCTGTCTATACCATGTATGATGTGGATCGTGTACCATATGATGTACCCTATTCAGACACCGGGGTATACATCGACCAATCTCCTCGGAAACTCTGCAACATTCGTCTTCACAGCCCTAGATCTTCTACTGATCAACCCCAAAGCCGGGCATGACTTCATCGACGCAAATGGAAACACGAAGAGCTTCCTATCTCGTCTAGTTGAAGCTGTTCGGCTACTCACATGCACGCGGGCGATCAACACACCCCGACAAGTGAAGAACGTCCCGTCCTTCCCAGCATACTACGCCGCGAGAGACCCGAAGGTGAAATCGCGAGGTCGATTCTTGGTTCGAGAAACTGCTATTTGTGCCTGGCAGTTCCTAGTTCTAGATATGTTTAGTGTATTGGCCTCGGGACATGGCATGAACGACCAAGATGAAGAAGGGCCAATTTCTTCTGGCCACCAGTGGAATATCCCCGGGCAAGAGTGGATAACACGGGCCATTCAGACTCTTGTCACTTGGCTCGTTGTGTCTCGGATTTTGCTTAGCTTCTACTACCGCGTCGCTTCGATCATCTTCGTGAGCCTGGGGGATTCTCCCGCGAACAGCCCACCGCTCATTGGGAACATGGCAGATATATATACGCTACGGAATTTCTGGGGGTGAGTTATTCCTGTGTTCGTTGGTTTGTTAGATCTAATTTCCATGGTGCTTATAGAAAATTTTGGCATCAAATGCTACGACTGCCTCTCACGTCGACTAGCAATTTTCTTGCACGGGATGTCCTCGGTCTGCCTAGATTGTCGTTTGTGGAACGATACACCAACGTGTTCGTCGTTTTCTTTTTCTCCGGTTTGATCCACGTCGTCCTCGATAGTCTGCGAAACGTTTCACCGTGGGATTTTGGGACTATGTCATTTTTCCTCTCTTTTGTTCTCGGCTATATAATTGAAGACAGTGTCCAGGCTCTCTGGAAACGAACACGGGGCTCCCAGGATAATACCGGCTTGCCGGCGTGGTGGCAAAGGGCCCTTGGTTTTTGCTGGGTCATTACATGGCTGGGGATTACATCTCCCTGGTATTTTAGGTCGGCGATGTTAAGGCCTGAAGAACAGATGGTTTTAGTTCCTTTTAGCCTTGCTGGGCTCATTAGCCTCTCTTTGTTGAAGAGTATAGTCATTGGCAGTGGTCTTGTGTTGAAGTTTGTATTCGGGGGAGAGATTTGAAAGGAGAGGATGTGGGATACGTTGAATTCGTTGAAGTTTCTTTAGCTAGACCTACAATAGTGGGAATATCTATAAAAAGACTTCTAAAAAGACATTGAAAATGACTGCCAAAAGAAGTCACAAGGCCACATAAGTGGCCGAATATTCTTATGTCCTGTTGTATTGATATCACCACCTAATACAATATGATAAACAACCCGTAGTATATTGATTAAGGGACTAACTGACGCTTTCCGATCCGCAAGGCCAGGGCTTCCGGGTTGCAGTCCGATTTCAACGCAACGCTGAGATCAGTAATCTCCACGGCGTCAGTAGGACTTTGCTGTCTCCTAGTAACCCACACTCCATCCTGTGGGTTATAATCAAGAATGTAGAGGCTGTCTTTATTGCCATTATAATCATGAACAAGCTCCAAATTCGGCTCATTGTAGTGCCCCATGAACTCAAGCTCGAGCTTCAGCTGCGCACCAGGTCGGAGCGATTCACGCACATGAATCACATAAGGCTCTGCACGCGCTACACGTCTGCTCCCTTCGAGTCTGACAGACTGAAGAAATGTAACAGGGGTCCCATCACTGTCGACACCGGTAACTGTAACCCGGTGTCGATCTTGTTCTTGTGTTTCCATGTTGACCACAAGACGCCGTCGTAGGATAAATGGCGGGATTGGCAGATCCAGCTTCTCCATTACCTTGATCATCAGTGTATCTTCCTCGGCAAATACGCGAAAGTCACAGAGTCCATCGATGGGTGTTTTCTGGAGATTGCATATAGCGAGCTTAGCCCCTTTTTCTGGCCGACAATCTCGGGGATCTCGTTGGCTGGCGTGACAGTCAACGAGGAACCTAGGACGAGACAAAGATCGGCGTTTCGCGCATTCTCCCGGCCGAGGTCTAGGTCTCGGGCGGGGAGTTGTTCATCAAAGTTGACGATGCTGTCTAGCAAGACTCCCCCGCAGCGGGACGGTGCGATGGTCTTGGTCACCCCTCTCGTAGGTCGAAACGGCACGGAAGTCTACCAGATATCAGTAAGGGAATATAGAAGAGGACTCTTCATATCTGGTTTACCTCTCATGTATTCTTTGCCGCAATCTTTGCAGTACTCACGGTTACTATTACCATGTAGCTCAGAGATCATTTCCTTCACATAGTCAGTCAGGAACCACCACAACTAGCCAGAGTAGAATAGTATAAACTTACAGGAAGGATGCCACTTCTTCTCTGTAGCCCATCACAGTTCTGACTGATTAGATGCTTCAGCATTCCCGGGTTCTGCAGCTCCACAAGCGCCATATGAGACAGGGTGGGGATAGCTTGCAGAGTGTTGGCGACTTTGGTCTGCTTCTTGCCTTGAGCCCTTAGAGTCCAATTGCCCTCTGGACCGCGAAAATCGGGGATTCCTGTATTTGAGTGTTAGAAAAAACACTCTTATGAAAATTCTAAGCTGCCGTACTCACCCGCGGAGGTCGAAACCCCAGCACCTGAAAAATGATGAAATGCTTGCTTTGCTTGATTTGGGCAGCCAAATCCTCTGCCTTTTTATTAATTGCAGTAAGTGGCTCGTGACGCTCCTTTTCAGCCACCTTGGGTGTGTTGTTGGCCATGTTGAGGTAGTGATCTCAAACACCGGTATAGAACTAGAAAAGGGAAATGGTAGAGTCTATTATATTGTTTATAATCCACAAACCTGAAATATCTAAAGGAACCAGAATAAAAAAGATTGTTTTGATGGGGCTGTGGCGAGATACATAAAAATACATCGACCTCAAATACAAAAGTAGTAGCTATAAGCGGACAACTACCTTTATATATTATCATACAAGTACTATACAGGAACAAATGAGAGCTTCCACTTCGTGGCCGTGCATCAAATCTTACCAAGCTTGACAAGCTTCAGCATAGAACAACAAGCTCCTAGTTGAAAGATCGATAGAAATGATCGTTTCATATTCATACAAATACCCCAACCAACAAATACATGATCAACGCCCAAACCGCTGCGTAATAGCATCACTAGGAGGAAACTCGGATGAGACAGTCGGAGTCCGAGAAATGCGTGGAAGCCGAGTACGATGTTGAGGAGCGGGATCTGGACCTTTGCCTAGTCAGAAGCACATTAGCCGGTATACCTTGGAGACTATGGTTCGATACATACTATTTCGCCCATCCCAGTTTGGCCGAGCAGGGGGCGGCATTGGGGCTTCACGAGGTGTCCTTGTCCTTGCCCTTTTGGAACTACCGGTCCCGCTTCGTTGGTACCGGTGAAGCTGCTCTACTCCATCTTGGTTGACAGGAAACGTGGGAGTCTTAGGATTCCGTGTAAGTGGAGCAAAAGGGAGCGCTGGGACATCAGATCGAGTGATGGAGACAGGAGGGGGAGCATTAAGCGATGAGAGAGCCTGGGAGACTGTGTCTGAGGCTGCGGTCTGCATTCGGGACCGCATAGCACGAGCTTTGAGGAGGTTGTAGAGATTGGTCATTTGAGCGAGCTTGTTGTTCTTGTCACGGTACATATCATTCAGTTCTTGGTTTTTCTTTTGGAGGTCTTCTTGAGATGATTGCATGTCTGCAGAACAGACTTTAGTGGGAACTCTAAGTAAGAGCAAATTCAATTGGACCAACCGGACAGTTTGTTCTGCAGTGACAGGATCTCCGTGTTGGCATTGTGAATGATCTTGTCCATCTGCGTGTTCAGGTTTGCATACTTCTCCGTAAGCGTCTTCGCTCGGTATTCCTGGTAGAATCTGCTCGAGTCATCCTTAGACAATCACATGGAGCCATTTGACACAGAGAAGGTGAGACATACATCTCCTGTGTGCTTTGATATGCCCAAAATGCAAGTGCGCGACCAGCACATTCCATGATTGTGTTCGGATCTAATCCACTCAACACGCTTGTTTTGTAGTCTTCCGTCGGATTCAGGATTGTCGAAACGGCGTCATCTGGATTGAGGAGTACCGTCTGACATGCAGGACAGAGCCGATTGCTGGTCGTTGGACGAGAGAGCCCGAGGCTTTCTGCGCATCCATGACAGAAGATGTGCCTGAAATCATCAGCCTTTCACTTAAGCTGATTTACGGGGAAGAAGATACTTACGAGCATGTTGTCACCACTGCTTTCTCTTTCAATTCTGCCCGACATTTCAGGGAATTGCACCTCAAAGAAAAATCCATGATGTTGCTGGCGATGGGATGCGGTTGGGGGGAGCAAGAAGTGGAGGTCATTAGTTAGCCTTGGGGGATGTTCTTAGTTTAGTCAACCTCAAAAGGAAAATTTTGTAATGATACAACAACTTGGGTAGAAAGCTTTTAGTATTTTGTCTATTATAATGATTATGTTCATAAAACCTTTCCGCGAGCTAGAAAAAAAATGTATTTCCCTGAGCATCGCGCCGTGTTGAAGTCATCTTCTCTTCAAACTCCTTTCCAGGTTCATACTCGTGCCACAGACTGGCTGGGTAAATATGCTTGTTTTTCTCATACCATCGTCGATCTACGACCTTGGTTTCTGAGAAATCTTTGTCTGCGCCCTCTAGTTGATCATCACTAGGTCGGGACAATGGATCATCGGTGGGATTGGTGGAATCGGCAACGGGGAGCTTGTTGGAGTAATCAAATAGCAAACCGCCAGCTCGAGAGAAACTGGGCACTCGATTGGCGATGAAGTAGTAAAACTCGTAATGCTGCGCGAATATTGGATGAGATACTTTGACTGATGAAAATCCCGACAGGTGAACTTACATGTGGAACAATAATATCGCCCTTGACAAGCATCAAGTCGTCGACACTAACTCGCGCCCACTCTCGGCGATTATCTTTCTTTGCCTTAGACACACCGTTGGCACCGCGCACGCCCATCTCAGCACCAACCTTCCGGCAACGATCCAAGAACAGCCAGACGTGGTCACCCTTCTTAACTTTGACAGCTCCAGCTGGTATACTCGTTCCATCGTAGAAGACAAATGGAATGAGAATGTCGGTATTCTTCACAGCCTCCTGCATAATCAAGAACTCCTTGCGGAGAGTGTCGCGAGCCAGCGCTTCAGCTTCCAAGGATGCCTTTGTCAAAGCTTTAGGTGGAGGGGGTGCGTTCGGGTTTGCTTTCATGCGTCGCGTAGTAGTGCCATCCTCCGTCGGTGTTTTCGAACCTGACTGTGATACGCTTGAGTCGCGTGGAGTTGCTGCGGATTCCTCCCCCTCGTCCTGATCATCGCCAAATGATAGCTTGCTTTTGGTAAAAGCCTTCTTTTTCTTCTTTTTCGGGGGACCATTACTCCGGGGAGGTGTTGACCTGTTGCGCTGCGATCAGCTCAAATGAACGGGAATGAAATCCGAGGCTCTTGGCTTACCCGTCAGTCACATCGCCTGTAGAGGGGGTTGCGCTTCTCGAATTACCAGATGCCAGTAGCCCCAGAGACTTGTCATGCGCCTCGCGCTCTTTGGCTTCGAGAACATCCGCACGCCGCTTGCGAAAGTCGGAGAGATGAACGAGGCCGACAGTTTGTTCTTTGAGCATCTCCTCTGCGGAGACGCTTTGGCCGGCGAAGGACCGTGGGGTGGACGTGTTGCTCTCCTCTTCCACCATTTTGGATGCGATATATTAAGGTTATATTTGACTGCTAAGTTCGGAGCACCAAGTTGGTCAGTGACGTCCGATAGCACGTGACCTTGGATTTCTCGCGTTCTAAGCATGTTCTACACGTTCAAATTATGAAACGCGTTCACGCTCTCAAAGTAAAAGAATATCAAAAAAAGCTCCCACGTAAGTTACTCGATACTGAGAGTTACATCAGTGTCCAAATATTCAAACGTGTCATGGTCGCCGTATATGTTGTACTCTCTTTCGCAACTCTCACACCGCTGCAAACAAGACAAACTCGGTTCCCATGCGCGCAACGTTCGATCTCGATCCTCTTTGATACAACCTTCCACAGCATTTACCCGTCGAATTGAACTTAAAAAACCATGGACGAAGAAGAGGACGATTTTTATGATCCCGTTGACGCGGTGCCGACAACACAATCGCTGAACCACACACAAAATGCAGCTCCAGGCCAACCGCAGGAGAGCAATTACATGGAAGACGACGATGAGGTAGAAGAGGAAGAAGAAGACGATGTACGTACCGTGCTTGTAGCTACCTGCAATTTTGCCTTACTAATTCTATCTCCAGGATGACTTCAATATTATCACAGAGGCACCCGAAGGCGCACCAGCTCCCGAAGCGTGAGTCCGCTACAATCTCGCGCTCCCTGCACTCTTGCTGATATTTCCAGCTCTCACCCGCGCCATGCAAGCTTACGACAAGAACCACAGCGGCCATCCTCCGCAGACTCGTCGGGGGTAACAAGGTCTGCGACGCCATCAGCGACTCCTCGATACGAAACAGCAACTCCGATTCCTGGACACCCAGCCGCAGCCGCAAGACCCTCCTCAGAAAAGCCAGGCTCCGCCTATCCAGCCATTCACAGCTCCACCATCGATGTCAACGCAAACCCCATCCACCCCACGACAGGCAAGCCAATCATGTCCACCGACATGGATGCCGACTTCCCATCCGACGACAAGCCCTGGCGCCGACCCGGGTCAGATCTCTCCGACTACTTCAACTACGGATTTGATGAGTTCACATGGGCAGGCTACTGTCTCAAGCAACAAGGTGTGAGGCAAGAAGTTAGCAGCCAGAAGAAACAGATGGACGATATGCAGGCTTTCATGGGCATGGGAATGCCCCCGATGCCTAGTGCACCGGGTCCCTCTGCTCCAGCTAGTGCTGCTCCGCCCATGGCTGGCATACCCGGTATGCCAGATATGAACCCAGATATGATGCAGGGCATGCTGGCCAGCATGATGTCTCAGGGCTTAGACCCGTCTAATATGGATCCTATGGCTTTCATGCAGCACGCTCAGTCGATGATGCCTGGTGGCGGTCAGCAGGGCCAACCTGGCTTCGGAGGCCAGCCCCAGCAAGGATTCAACCAAGGGGGCCAAGGCCAAATGGGCTACGGTGGATATGATCAACGTGGAGGTTACGGGGGCCGAGGACGTGGCCGAAGATGGTAGTTTGATATGTTATTCAGATCACTGTGATGTAGCTTCTGGTTCGCTCTCGGAATAATGGGATCTCATGGCGTTTCATGCATACAAAGGGAATGGCAATGACATTGGACAATTTATAAATTCAAGCTTCTTCTGTGCAGAACTAAAGCTGTAGGTCGGGAAAGCGTACAATCATATACAAGGTACTTAGACGGACGGCTATACCAGGTATTTCAATAATAATCCAAAAACAATAGCGAGCACCTAAATATCAACAGATGAAAGTTATAAAGTCCCAGTAATCTATTCCCTGAAGAGACAGAGTGCAATATGGAGAAACATGGCTATTTGGAAGAAGCTCATGGTTCGGTCTTGGCATTCTGGAAATTTCTCCAGTGACAGATCTTCTTCCCCCGGACCAGTTCCATCTTCTTCCCTTCTCCATCCCCATCCTCAACTCACGATCTTCTCAGGAATCTCCTTCACCTTCACAATGGTACGTGGTATATCCCCATCGATCCCACAGCTCGAAATAGCCTATTTCCCCAACTCCCGAGGCTCTACTATCGCTTCCACGCCCAACTTTTTCTTCCTCCAAGCCGAGCCCGGATACCCGAGAACCTCCCAAATGCGCACGATTCCAATTGCGATTCGGGTGCGTGATTGAGAATATAATAACTAACTCATCGCCTTTCTAGTCTGTCCTCCGCAACATCAAGTCCCTCGCCCCCCTCCTGGACCGCGTCCTGGTCCAGCGCATCAAGCCCGAGGCCAAGACTGCCTCTGGTATCTTCCTCCCTGAGGCTGCCGTGAAGGAGCAGAACGAGGCCCAGGTCCTTGCTGTTGGCCCCGGTCTCCTTGACCGCGACGGCAAGCGTATCCCCATGAGTGTCGCTGCCGGCGACAAGGTCCTCATCCCCCAGGTATGTGGTGCAACAATTACCTCGGATATGAATACACGGAACTATGTATGCTAACATAACTCTTAGTTCGGTGGTAACGCCATCAAGGTCGGCGAGGATGAGTACACCCTCTTCCGGGATCACGAGTATGTTTATTTCCTCCCCCCGATTTTCGAGGACAACAAACTGACAGTCCCTCTAGTATCCTGGCCAAGATCAAGGAGTAAATTCGTCTCCAAAGACAATATCCTTATATGATTTTGTTTCGCCGCCATCTAACCTCCCTTTGTCATGTCGACATCAATTCCCCCGTTTCGCTGTAAAATCGCGACGGGGATATTGGAAGACCCCTGACGTGTATCATACGCGACGAGCTCGACACCTTTCTCCACGATCTCAAGAACACCGACCAAGGAAAAAAATTACAAAAAATAATAGCGAATAGGGATGCTCTCACTGGGTGATATTTGGCATTTGATTGTTTAGGTATCATGCCCATTGTGGCTCCTATTTTGGCCTGTCTTTCTATTTTGCATGAGTTTTTGAAGCGCTGGATTGGCCTTGGGTCTTGCATGTCTTTGTCCACTGTACTTTTAAATTAAACTGCGGCTTACACCTTCTAGTGCTTATGCTGGGGTGAGTAGCCGGTAATTGCAGACTTGATCATCTCCTCTCGATTTTTCGGGGCATATGTTCCAAATTCTTAATTGGGCACCATTAGTATCGTATTCATCTTTCTAAATATGGATATGTCTTGGAAGTCCATTGTCAAGTATGCATTAAAAGGTACGATTTTGATATACTGTATCAATACTGATTCTCGGCACGCCACAGTTGCATCTTCCTACCCCATCTTGCTAATGATGGAAGCCCATGTTCCCAGACAACTAATCAAGGCTGATCTGAGTATCATCAATATCCTCATTGTCAGCCTCGTCCGCATCGGTGATCCAGAATTCGATCACTTCCGACACCCTCCAAATAAACTCATTGCCAAGAAGAGACCCGTACTCCGTATTGCGCTCGCAGAAACCCATATTAATAAACACATCGAAGGCCCTTGCATCTCTTCTGGGGTTGGGTACTATCGCATGAGAGGGTAGGGGGAGTGCATATGAATTGGAACCAGGATATTGGTGGAAACCACCAACACGAATGTTATCCAAGATAAGGCGCGCTGCGAAAGGATTAATTCCCAAGTCGCGCAGTGCAACTTCATATTCCGACTCCCCTTCTGTGATGTTTTCTATCATTTCGGAGGGAAACAAGTCGTATTGAAGCCTACCCATACCGAAACACCACAACACAATGTCCGCTGGGTGATTCGGGATCGGTATCAGGAATGTTGTGGAAAATCTCCTGTAGGTGTTACAAAATTGAGCAAGCGAGGTAATTTCCCTTGTCAAGGTGGAATTCCGAACCCTGTTGATGTCTGCCGCTTCAGGTTGGCGGATGAGAACAACCAGAAGCAAATATCGATGCATGAGGCAGAAAATCTTTTCCCTAAGTGGGGAGTTAAGTCCCTCGATCCCATTGAGCCTTGCATCCCTTGGACCATGGCCTGGAAGATATCGCTGTGTCAGCTCATGAGGGGTCGTCAGAGTAAGCCCAGTATCAGGCGCCGCGATGATTTCCGCATCGTAGTGGTATCGGGAATCTGAGTACGCATCCCCATAATCTCTGTACATCAATTTGGGTGGATTACCTTGCCACCCCTCCATATGCCGTATGACCGATGGGTGGGTTGTTAAAAGAGTGGTAGACAAGAAGAACATCGGTGGCGGGTTGGATGCCGATTGGGTCACCATTTCCTGCAATTTGGGAGCAGGGCTCGGCGATGGAGAGAGATCAGGGGGTGGCTTATCAGGGTCTGGAGGACTGACCCCCACGAGTGAAGGGACATTGGAGGATTCGCCTTGTCCACTTCTTGTGGATGCAGGATCATGCGATGAGGTGACGGGGGTCACGTCACTGCCTCTGGTGTGCATAAACAGGGATAGAGATCCGAGGCCACCAAACACTATTTGAGAGGATTTCGGGGCGTGTGTATAATCTACGGAAGAAACAGCATGTGGAGACTTCAAAGCGTCTTTTTTCAATGCTGTGGAATGTGACTTGTAACCCAATTTCATGCGAAATAACTCCTCCTGAGCGAAGCAGGAGTCTTTCTTATCCACGGGTGAGGAAGTATGGGTTGCCATAGCATTGAGGTTTTGCTTGTAAGGAGTTTTGAAGAAAACATGGTCATTGTCTGCATTCTGCGAATCCCGTGCTAGCTGAGTGACATCCTGATCGTTTGCTGGCTGAGTTATCGAGGAACTTGACCAGGCACCTTTTGACACAACGAGTGTGTCTTTATGAAGGGTACTGAGAGAAGCAAGCACGATCCCCTTCTCTCCACAATGTATTCCTGTATCCGCCAGAGGCTCCATAAAAGCATTCGTTTCTTTCATTTCCTTCACAGCTCTGGGTGCTTGCGCCTTCTGGCTGTCAACTCTACCGACGGAGAAACCTTTTTCTTTTGTCAGATTGGGAGAAACAATAGTGAAGGTGGGTTGCGTTTGTTTGTATGGACTGACATCGAATGAAGGTACGGGGGCGGCGTCATCAAAAACATATGCACTGAATTCACTTTCGGTGGCATACTTTTCTTGGTTAGCTACTCCATGCATCCAATAATTATCAGTCGAGCATTCACCTCAGAGCTCTGTACACTTGGAGCATAACCCTCGTTTTCCTGGTCTGGAATAGAGGGAACAGAGTCAGTTTCAATACTGACAAACTGATGCACGGTTCCCGAGGGTCCCACGATGGGGGGCAAGACGTCTCCTGCAAGGTGGGATGTTGTAGTAGTATTCGACGAACCAGCAGGCACATTTACAGGCGTAGTAAAATCATCAACACTGTTTGACTGGGACATCCCCGAATTGTACTGATCAAAGACATCCCGCGTGTTAATAGGGACGACAGGAACATCAGGACCGCTAGGAACAACCAGACGAACCGAAGGGATAGGCGAAGATGGAGCCGGACTCTGAGCGAAGGTGGCGTTAAACTCGGACGAAGTGACCATTCTCTCATCGGTCGATGTTAGGAGAAGAGGTTCGCCCTTAAGATCAGACGTTGTCACCTCAGGCAGGATGCCACGCCAGATGTTCCCCTTGACGGATTCCAGCTGGAGACAGCTGCCCAGTAGCTCCATATCTTCAGGCTCTGTTGGGAGCTTCTCCATCATGAGCTCGGTGCAGAAGCGTCGGTCGATTTCCTTGAGACGTTCTTCTGGATGTTCGGGGTCCAGGCCCTCAACAGGGGGAATGGGAGTTGTCGGTTCACATGTGTCGTCTGCATAATTAATTGGACAATATCCAGTGAAATCCTCTGCGATATTGTAGAATCTAGCGTACTCAAGAAGAGTTGGCTGGTTGGAAGCCATTTTGTGCCAATGAGAGGAGAGGGAAGAGGGTAAAGAGAGAGGTGGTGACGGGAGAAGAGTTGTTTAGCTGAGGAAGGGAAGAAGAATGAAATAGATAGCGGGGGAAGAGGGGGTGGTTGTGAATTGGGAAGGTACGAGGGACGATAAACACAGTCCGAATTAGGCAGGCACAGGATATCGAGCAAAACACACCTTCAGGGGAGATAGGAGATACTTGTCCGAACAGGCACATGCACTGATGAGAAAGACAATGATAATATTTCGCTGATGGTGATATGTCGCTAATTACTATGGGAGAAAGAATGAACACCAATTTACCATGAACCTTTTGCTGCCAACCTAGTCATTATAGTTCGACTGGCGAGACCCATCCTTGTTGACTGCCGGCAGTCCATACAAGGCATTGATTTCATCCTCCTGGGACTTTCCTGACTCTTCAAGCACTGGCTTCTCAGCGTGGACCGCAACGCGCACAGCGTGGCGGCGGTGCGGCGTGAAGCCATAAGAAGCACTGTGGTTGGTGGACCTGTTATCCCAGAGTGCGACATCATCTTCGCCCCATGAGAAGCGAGCATGCATCTCCTGGGTTGTGGCGATCACGTCAGTGAGGAACTGGATGATAGCGTCGCTTTCTGCAGTCGGGATGCCGACGATCTTCTTCACGAAGCCAGGGTTGAAGAAAAGTCCGTTCCAGCCGGTGACGGGGTTCGTCCGAATGAGTGGGTGTTCGGTAGTGACAGGCTCCCGGCGAACTGGCCGGCCTAGTGCCCGGGAGTCGTTTGCTTGCATATCGGCGGAGTGGATGGCCGTGAGCCCTTTGAGATAATTTTGCATATGCGAGGAGAGCACATCGTAGGCGGCGTATTGGGAGGACCAAATGGTGTCACCACCGCCTCCTCGGGGTGGCCCGGAGAGAATCTTAAGTGATGTGTAGGATGGTGGTTGGATTTCATAGGTCACATCTGAGTGCCATAAGAAACTGGGCGTGAAGAGAGCACGGTTATCACCAGAGTTGTCGCCAGTGTAGACGACATGGACGTCCTCGAGACCTGGCTTTCGGGGAACGGATGTGGTGGCATGCTATATATTGTTAGTATATACACTCATATACAAATTAGCGTCAAGTCAGATGCCTTCCTTACCTTGTGCAGCTTTCCCCAGTATTGACCCAATTGACGTTGAGCATCGATATTGAAGTTCTTCTGAGAGCGGAAAAAGACAACGCCTCGGTATGCAATCAAACGGGCAAGGTCATCCCGCTGTGCATCGTCGAGCTTTGAGAGATCAACGCCGTGGATTTCAGTTCCAATCTTAGGGTTGTAATCAAAGACGGCTGTGGCATCTCTTAGAAGGTTGCGGAATTTGGGGTCCCCTCGAAGTCCCTTGTCCTCGTAGGGAGTGTATTCAAGCGGGGCCCAATGAATGTCCGGAAATGAGGGCAAAAAGTCTTCGTATGCATAGTTATCATGTTGAGTGACTGGTGTCCGGCCGGGCTGGTAGTTAAATTTATTGTCACCAGCGAGGTCCTGCGCGAGGACAGGAACGGTGAACTTGGCCACGGTTGGGGCAACGGTGACCACGGGCTCTTCCAATGATGGCGCCATCTCTAGCCGGAGTGACGATGTAAAATATTGCGAGAGATGGATGAACCTGATACTTGAGAAGGATGATAGCACGAGATTATTGATATTAAAGTATAAAACTCAGTTTGGATAAAGAGAGAAGAACCGACTTATATAGATAGAAGCTCCAAGTTAAGCATGTAACTGATGTGGACCAAGTGAGTCAACCCCATATAACTATAACGCCATTCTGGAATGATTACGGATCTTGCATGCCCCGGAGTTCACGGAAATGGCGCAATTTCTCAGATTAATCACCTCAGGCGAATATAATGGAGAAACTGGGCACAAAATAATTGGTTCTTGACGTTGTATTGAGAGACAGAGACCCGCTCCCTCTCCGCAGAATGTTCACGGTGATCACGCAATTTTGCTGACGTTGATGGCGAGTCTTTGCCATCTTTATCGAATGAACATAGAAAACGGCTGCTCAGTTGATAGGCAGCTCTCACCGCTGTTTCAAATGTGTTATCTCCAAGTCAAGGGCCTTGAACGCGTGTTCAATAGGGGATACAAGTGGTGATGTAGCTCGTGCAGGAAAGTGGAGGTTGAGATTAGGAATGGCGCTAAGGAGGCGATCACGCAAGAGTGGCGGGTTTTTGCGACGGGCTACACATCAGCCTCACTTGGCCCAATGCTTGGTACATAACAACCCCATGCAGCAATTCATAGTATGTTTTTAGAATAGCATACTATATAGAGCTTGAATACATTGGATTGGCTCGAAGAATTTAACTTGTAGAATGATTCCAGCCTAGGGTGGTCTAGCCTGGGTTATTATGTATGGCTACATGTTCGGCCCACAACTAGTAACTAGGGCTCAGACTAATGAGGGTTCAGATTTAATAGATAAACTGTTCGATGTCATGTTTCGCATGCTGAAGATCAGCTCCCATAAAAATACAGACCAAACTCGCTAAATTCTCCTATCTATCCCAGATGAAGCCGGCCATCGCCCAGGGACTGCTGTCCAATCGATAGATCTTGTACTTGTTCCGATACATTGCTCAGACGAGTGGCAACACCCATGATGCCAGCTTCGACATCTGAGAGAACACCGGAGAGTTCGTTAATGGTAGACCGGGGTGTACCTGCAGCTCCCTCGCGAGACTTGGAGCTCACAAAGTCGCTGATTTGGCGGTTGAGGGTAGCTTCAACACCATGAAGATGATCCTCAATCTCTTTGAGGTTGCCAGTATATCTTGTAAGCACTCCTTTCATCTCCTTCGAGCGATGGGAGAAGTAATCGACCAAGTTGACGGGGACCCCATTAACGTCAGTAGATGCGTCACCCTCAACGCCGTCGGGAAGAGCAAGGGTATTTTTGCGACTCGAGCGCATAGATCGCTCTGGAATCTGTTGATCTTGCACCGACCACCACCCACCGCCGGTTGACTGGTATTGTAGAGGAAGCTTTAGCGTATCAATGGCTCGGAAGGCAACTTGGGCCTCGGCCGCATCCCGTGTAACAAGGCTCCGCAGCCCATCAATGTTACTGGCATCGTTCTCAAGCGCGTGTTGCATGGTTTCCAGTTTGCCTTGTACAAATTCGACGTCATTCGGAATTGTGGCACCCTGCTTTTCGATGGTCGGGAGCAGATCCCCGACCTCATGGCACATCTTCATTTGGTTCAGGATGTGCTTGTCGATAGCCTCGATTTGACTACGGATCTCATCTGCACAGCTCTCGAATTTTGTGGTAGGCAGGAGATTGCTGACGTCAACTTTCACGCCCGGGATCACCGTGCTGGTAGCAGTGCTCTGTTGTAGTGGTTGTGTGGTCTGTGCGGGCGCAGGCTGGCCGAAGAGAGAGAGGGTAGGCTTTTGAGGTTGTTGTTGGGCTGTGCTCTGGACACCACCACTGTAAATTGTTAGAATATGAGCCATGAGACAGGACGAGCAAAAGCACGGTCACTTACAACAAGCCTCCCGTAGCTCCAGATAACCCTGCACCAAGCCCACTGCCAGCACCGGCAGCCCCGAGTCCACCGAGTCCAGCAAATGCTGGTTTTGCTTGAGTTTGGGCTGTAGATGCACCACCGAACAGAGTGCTGCCACCCAAGCCACCGCCCGTTGTTCCTTGAGTCGTGCCGGTGCCAGCGCCAGCAGTCGATCCACCGAACAAATTACTTGTCCCTGAAGGCTGTGTGGTGGTAGTTGCGCCTCCGAAAAGATTGCTGCCGGTCGTACCGGTCTGCTGTTGACCTCCAAACATGTTGGATCCGGTCGGTTGTGCTTGTGTTGTGGTTCCTGCGGTCGGGGCGCCGAACAAGCCTCCTGCTGGTTTAGGCGTTGTCGAGCTCGCAGCGTTCCCGAAGAGACTGCTGGTAGTAGTTGCGGCGGGGGTAGCTGTGGATGTGGCTGTGTTGCCGCCGCTGTTCATGGGAGGTTGCTGTTAGCTTTTTTTTTCTTGCATGAGACTAACGTGACCTCAGCCTGCAGGCCACGAATAATGAGGGATTGGGAGAGGAAATGATGCGAATCAGAGCAAGGGATCAGGCAATAGGTCTGATAGGTGTGATCAGAGACAAAGAAAGATGGATGGAAGCACTGACAACAAAGAGCTGGTGGAGTTGGTGTTGAGAGAAAGCCCACCTGTGGCAGGCGCCGCTGTCTTGGGAGCAAACATGATTGAAAATGTGACAATAGGCTTCAAATGCTTGAATGAGAATGGAAGCTGTCAATAGGCCCCCCTCAATGGGAATAAAGCTGCGCAAATGCGATTTGCGGAATGCGCGAAGCTTCTCGGTACCTTATTTATCCGATCCGGCCTTTTCCCTCGACAAGACCGTCTATTCATGTTTATATGTTGTACTTTATTACTTTATTTGTATGGTTTTATTCGATCCTTGAAAACTACATAGCATAGTTGGTACCCCATTCTGAATCTCCCATTCCGAATCTCATTGAGATGCTATCCCTGTGACCGCCAACATATGTGTGTAGTTCGCGAATTTTTGACCCAATCAATGTTCGACCTGACCTCTTCATTTTCCTTTCAATTCTGGTTTTATTCAAAAATTTGAAGTCAAATCAGTCATTGATTAAATGTGTTGCATCTAAAATACCCGGAAAACGCACCTGTCTAGCCTGACCGACAGTATTTGTCGTTATGGCTGACCAGAATTCCAGAGAGTGGACGCCAGTATGCGTGGCATCAACAAGAGGACAAAGTTGGAGAGAGTTATCACCAATAAATCCATCGAGACTTTCTTCAACTTCATTACCAACAGTCCAAAGTGAGGCTGAAGCAACATCTGGCGATGAATCCGGCGGCCAAGATGTCCATCTCAGCTATTTCAAAAGTGCTGAATGGTAAGGCTCTAGTACAGCGGCCCATGATCAATTTTTACTGACAATATGGTGTACAGGACCCCAGACGGAACCACTCTGCTGACAGATTCAGCAGATCATTCTATCAGAACATGGATCTTGTAAGTTGGTGCGCTATCCCTACCATTGACTTTTTTGTACTCATACGTCAGGCCACCGGATCTACTGGAGGACAAGCCCATGCACAAATTATCACCATACTCAACTCTGCTCTCGGCGGAGCCGACTTATGCTACGGCAATATATCCCTTCTACAACCTTCAAGACCCATCTACTACCCTATTCCTCTCATCTGTTCGTGATCATCCAATTCGGCTGTCATCAGCCCTGGCCCCTACATCAGTGGCGAGCTACTCCCTGGTAAATCCAATGACAGAAGCATTCATAACCCCGCATTCGATGATCTACCCATCCACGATGGGTGGAACCCACTTCCTCACAGGCTCAGATACCCTGATCTGTCTCTTCGACGTGTCTCGAACAGGAGCACAAGGCCCTGTGTCCTCAATGCCCACAATTCCCAGCAAACGCAAGCAGATTGTTGGTGGCGGTATCGGCATGAAGGGCATTGTTTCAGCCCTGGCTCTAAACCCCAGTGGGGACGGTATCCTCGCTGCAGGCACTTTCACCAGACACGTCGGGCTGTACAGCTCAAATGGCTCTGGTGAGCTCCTTGGGACTTTCAGCGTGGCAAAAACCAGTGCAAATCGTGATATTGGGGGTCGCGGAGTTACACAGCTTGTCTGGAGCCCCTGTGGCAGGTATCTGTATGTCGTCGAGCGAAAGAGTGATGGCATTTTGGTTTATGATGTTCGGGTCACGGGGCAACTTCTTGGGCACTTGCGCGGGCGCAAAGCTCATACGAATCAACGCATGAAAGTCGATGTTGTTTCATCTGGTCCTAATGGCTCTCATGAGATTTGGGCTGGCGGCACCGATGGTTTTATGAGGGTTTGGAGGAGTCCTGAGCACTGTGCAGGTGGAAAGGACCCTGATTGGGAGTTCAAGGTGCATGATGGTAAGTCCTATGACTATCTCCAATTTGCTCAGGGCTGATGTAGAGCAGATGCCGTGACGAGTGCAATGTTTCACCCCATGGGAAGTATTGTTGCAACCTGCTCTGGGCAGCGACATTTTGTTTCAGATGATTCCTCCGACGAAGACAGTTCAGCGAACATTAAATGGGCTGATAACAGCCTCAAGGTCTGGTCAATGCCATTTCTGTTGTCAGAAACCGAGACAGACCATGACTTAGAGCCCGCAGGCTGAGTCGCAAAAGGAAAGAAACTAGATCTTATTGTCCAGTTTTATTGGTATCGGGATGAGATCAATGGCCAAATTGAACAAATCACCCAATGGATGACCCGGTGGCACACCCTGGAATGGGAGAAATGACGGCAAACAAAGATCATACAAGTCCCACTGTGGTTGTCTCCAATATTCTCTTCGCCACACCAAGAGAAAGCTTTATCAAAATCAAAGTCTCCAGTGAGACTGCGGTGGAATGACTGCCCTTACCCCTCGACAGCTAGAACAAAAATAATCTCGAATGGTAGTAGGTCTCATTACCCATAACGGATTAAATCAATGATACATGTACGCACCTGTTGTACCGATGACCATATGGATTTCGTCCAACCGGTGAACTTGTACGGAGAAACGTTGGTCGATTTCATACGTTAAGCCTTTCTCTGCCTTTCTCTGCCTTCCTCTGTCTTAAATCTATGAAACTAAGAAGCGGCACAAAATATCTATAAAAAGGATATCTAAGAAGAAATTAAAAGAACATTAAATCAATGCGTGAATGTAAATTATTTCCTAGCTAGATGCTCTACTCGCTATGATGTAACATGTATTGACATCTAAGAACCAAACCCAATACTATGTACTACCTCATAACACCAGATTGAGTCGTCAGGGAATCCGAATGCCATACTTGGCATACGGGAAGTCTTCCAAAGTGGAATAGAGCTGGCCAAACCCATCACCGATCTTGCCAGGCGTTCCAGAACCCTGCAAACGCCAGGCCTGGAGCTCCTCTGCCTCTTTCTGGGCCTCCGTTTTCTCCTCCTCCTTGTGCGAGCCAGTGGCTCCAGCGAGAACCTCTTCCTCCCGGCCCTTGAAGGCTCCTAGGAGACCCGGGTGAGGGCACCAGGCGACCTGCATGCCGGCACGACGACCAGCCTCGACACCCGGAACCGCATCTTCAAACACGAGGCACTCCTCTGGCTTGATCTCTGTCTTCCCCTTGCTGCGCAGCTCAATGTTGATGGTCTCCAGCGCAAGCAAGTAGATATCAGGAAGAGGCTTGCCTCGGCCCTTGCCGATGCGCGGGTCATCGCCAAGAACCTTATTAGGCTCCGGGAACACCGAGAACAGCTCTGTCAGATGATCGGTCTTTAGTTTGTAGTTGGCTCTGTGCGATGATGTTGCTAGCGCGATGTACACGGGCTCGTCGGTTGACCGCGTCGACGCAAGGTCGGACAAAAGAGTTCGCACACCGGGGAGCGGCTTTGACTGTGGAAAGTAGTGTCGCTGACGAGTTGATTGCTCCTCCTTCAGCTGCTCCTCGCTGATTGGCAGTTGGGCAAAGTCATTGAAGATTTTGCCGGCCTAAATAAAGGGTAAGTGAGCAGACACATCATAGTATATAGGGTGTGACGAACCTCCGGCTGGGGTCGACCCTGCAGCTGTGCCTTGATTTCCCAGGGAAGGATGGGTCTGCCGTACTTCTGGAGGATTTCATTCGTGATTATGGAGTACAAATCCTCTGAGTCAATCAACAAGCCGTCCATGTCGAAGAGACATGCTCGGATGCGGGGAAGGCTGCCAACCCAGTCAATTGATACGTAAGTACAATAAAGATCCACGACCACATTTTACTCACTCAGTAGTGGTAGCCATGACTGTATGGTCTGTTTACAGGTGTCACAGTGGGATGTCGACCACGTTTTTGATAAGACGCGGGGAATAAACGTTATCAGTCCTATCAGTCCCGTGATTGAACCCTTGGCAACATCCAATGTTCTTGGCCGACGACGACCTCCTCACAAAATGAGCAATTCTTTTAACGTACCCGAGCGCGATGGGGAAGGTGCTCCCAATAATGCCGATGACAGTGGTGACGAGGACGTCTTCCACGATGCCCACTTCCCCGCCGAAGAAGAAGCCGTGAGTAACGTGTCCAAGTTCATGACCAGAGTCGCATATTGACTTCAATCTTCCTTGCGATAGCAACTCCTGAAGGAAGCCCACGAAATCAAATCCGAAGCAAATCAGCTATTTCTTGCGAAAAGCTATGACCAAGCCATCTCCTACTACGATCGAGCTCTTGCTTCCTGCCCGAGCTACCTTGATTACGATGTCGCCATAATCCACAGTAATATCGCTGCTTGCCATCTGAAATTAGAAGATTGGAAGGCTGCAGTAGACTCCGCGACCGTCTCCATCGAACGTCTGAGCAAGATTATCCCGCCGACACCAAAGGACAAGGGCGACAAGTCGAAGGCGGAACAAATCCGTGAATCCGACAAAAAGCACACAGATGCAGTGGTTGAACTATCAGGAGATGACGAAGAAGCCGAGTTGAAGGAACTACAACGATTGCAGGAACAAGATGAACAGAGGAGCAAGGTGATGCGACTTCGGGCCAAAGTACTGATGAGACGCGCAACGGCCAAGACCAAAATCGGTGGCTGGGGTAGTCTGCAAGGTGCTGCAGAGGACTACCAGGCCCTTGCTGAGATTGAAACCCTTTCGGTAGACGATAGAAGAGTTGTCCAACGGGCATTGCGAGAACTCCCTGAGCGCATCAATCAGGCGCGGGAGAAGGAGATGGGCGATATGATGGGCAAGCTGAAGGATGTGAGTACTTCCTTCCCTGAGAATATCCATGTCAAGGTCACAGGCAATACTGATATTGGATAGCTCGGAAATGGGATCTTGAGCCCATTTGGTTTGTCGACGGACAATTTCAAGTTCGTCCAGGACCCGAAGACGGGTGGCTATAGTATGAACTTCCAATCTTGATGAAGTTTGGCCAATCAGATGCGATGGCATCATCGATTATTCCTACTCCGGGTACATGGGAGCCCCGGAATTGATTTGTTCCTTAGCACAACATGCATATCTCTGGCAGGAAGCCATGAAGGCTTTCTGACTTTTGCACACCCCTTGTTTTATTTCAACAATGCATATTTTGATATTTAGTTACCAGCTTCTGTCCCTTGATTAAGGAGTACAGGAACATGTCATATCCAAGAGTCCCCTTTCTATCTACCACAGTCCCCTTTGAAGCCACCCCCTTGGATAGATATACAATTCTCAAAGTCATACATAATATTTGCCAGTAGAAGGCTCCCCCCGTCTTAGCCAGGACTGTATTCTTTGACCACAGAGTGATGATATATTCCTCCATTTGATTTGTATGCATGGGTTTCAAAAGGCATGAAACATGTCTAACAAAATCTTTGTGAATAGAATCATAAAAGTGTGGTTGATTGTGTTTGACCTTAAGGCAAGACTAAAGTATACTTTGTTAAGCACCGTATGACTTGGCGAAACCCGCAAACCCATTTGATCTTAAAAGCCCAGCTTTCCCACCCAAATATTATTCCAAACAATACAATCTTGTAAATCGCCAACAATGGCTCTCAAAGTCTTCACCACTGAATCGATTGGTGCGCAGAGAAACCACATTGCCATCTACATCGAAACCGATCCAAGCGAAGACAGGGGCTGGCTGCACCATGTCACCGGAACAATCCTGAACGGCATGGATTACACACCCAGGCAAACACCCAACCCAGAAGTGCTGCCAGAACATGTGCCAGACTCCAAGAAGCAGATCGCAACTATTGAGGAAGAAGACCTGGAGAGGTTCCGGGAGGAGTGCTGTCTAGCTGTTCTTCCCCCGCGGGCCCAGGTCACGCTCAAGGGAACTCGATTGTATCCTGATACCCCGCTCTATCGCTGTACAGAGTGGCTAAAGGACGTTGAGGAAATGGCTTTTGAAAAGGGGATATTCAAGCCTCTGTGATGGGTTAGTTCTTTGTTTTTTGGTTTCATGGCATTCCGAGAGATAATATGATGCTAACACAGCAAGTAGTCTGTGGTTCCACCATATCTGACACTAGGTCTACAGTTACCTCTCCTCTGTTAGTCTCTAGATGGCATTAAAATCAATTATTCTCATCTGCAGTTATGTGTCCTTTGCGGCTGTTCTTCAAAGCATTATATGGATCGGCAACACAACAGTATATTAAGATAGTTGTACAATGTATGGGGATATTGAAATTATATGATCCTTTGAGGTATGCAATTGAATCTAAGGCACTTGTCTAGGGGTTCATTGTCAAGAAAGAGCTTTTATTTGTCTTCCAGTCTTGTAGCAGAACTGTGGTTGACGAAACCCCGACTCTGAGTGTCTCAAGACATTGCCTTCTCGTACATAGACGCTTTGATTGTCTTGCCACTTCCCACCACACTATTGCAGCATCTTGTCTGAGGGGCATCATTTCTTCCATGGCAGTAAGCTATATTAGGCTACGAAATCCCACCCATTCTTCCTCCGGCAGACAACTCACCCTCCGAAAAAGATCACACAAGTCCACAACTCTCCACCATGCCTTGCAATATCTATATCACCTGAGAAGATGGAAGCTGGGACTGGGTATTCCATATTGTACTTGATGTAGCCGCCGAGGAAGGGGAGGTAGGTAGTACCGGGTGGACACGCTCCTTTGAGAGCTCGATCGGACAACCGGGAATCAATACACAGCTTGACTCAACCGCGCCCCAGGTCGAACCCTGTAGGAAATATGATCGCAACTATCCAACAAGCAGGTTTGCCAAAGTTCCATGAATTATGCTTTCCAGCGATTGACCCTGTGCCGCAGAAGGATTATCCAAACTGGCCGGGCTTCGCACCATGTCGCCTGCGCCATGGAAGCAAAAGCCAAGGCAGTGTTGACGGTCGATTCAGGACAGGGCCTTTGAAAAGGGTATATTCAAGCCTCTTGCCCAGATACCCGACTATCCCATGAACCGTGTTTGGGCACGTCCCCCGTGAAGGCGCCGTGTTGTGAGCGGAAAATTATTTCGGTTAGAAGTGGACTAGAAGACATCAACTGGCGCAATTTCATGAATACTCTGACTATTTGAAAGCTGCCATCCCTTGATAAACTCCGTGATAACCATCAACCTTTTCGCTCATCTGGTGAAACACGAACTGCGCCAGACGCGCAGCAGGATACAGCCGCAACCCCGAGGGATTGAGGACCTGCATCAATGCCCCGACAACCCCTTCGTACCCGCTGTCCATAACTCCGGCATGTATCGTCACCCCGGACCTGAATAATGAGCTGCGAACGAAAATCTCGCCCATCACATCTAGAGGAACGGAGACGGTCTCATTGAATTCCACAAGGTAAGAGCCCTGCACGAGATCTAAATATGGGGCTGTATTTTCCTTTGGTGAGGGAAAGGGGATCTCCTCAGTTGAGGCTGACTGTCGAAGTTGATTATCCAAGTCGATTACTCCGGGGGAGGTCCATTTGAAAACGCGCTTCAGTGTGAGGTCTACACCGCAGGGCTGGGCCTGCCGTGAGGGATATTTAACATTGCGGATGATGGAGCGGGTGATGAGAGAGCGCCCAGGGAGGATCATGTTCAATGGGTGTCAGCGCCAGGTCTAGCTCTGGGGTCCTGTAATCTCTGCTTTTGTATGTATGTTGAAGAAATGTCCGCCAAAGTCGATGTTGTGATGAGAAAAGGGGGAAAGACAAACAGAGCAAACAGATATAGCGCGATGTTGTTGTTATATATAGAAAATTCTCTTTCATATATTATGCCTTTTACCTCCCTTAAATATATATACAGGTGCTTTTGAAGTTTCACAGGCTCATTGACCAGCCGCACCATCTCCCATGTTGGTATCTTACGCACGGCAGGGCAGTACCAGGCAGATATACCCCATAGAGTCTGCAGCACAATAACAGCCTGGTAGAGGTTACGCCTGGCCATTAATGATGTATCCTATGTAGACCCTGAGATGCCACGGAGGGGTTCCAGGCTGCTCGCGGGCTTAGTTATTAGTTCCTTGCGAAGCGTACTGAAACTGAGCCGTTTGTCGAGCCAGACAGATACTGAGGTGTTTGGCCTGTTCTGATGGTCGTATAGTAGCTGGTTTATTACCCGGGATGATTTCCAGCAATGACAACTGTTATAGATATCTAGCAATGCATACTGTTTTTCTATTTCTTTTATCTAACTGCCTCCATAAATATGAAGCTATTCATAAATCACCTAATCTATATAGGGCTAAGTTACTAGGGCTAGCTGAGCCCTCCTATAATAGAAACTCTATGCTAATGTAAAAACTGAGATAAACTAATATTATAACCTTATAGGTGGAAGATTTAATGGTAAAAGAGTGTAATGTTAGAAGGAGTATCAATATGCTTAGCTATTTAACTCTGTAGGACTTATAAAGAAGTGCTAGTTATGTAGTGCTGCCTTAGGTGACTACGATATACAAGTAAATATCCCAAATAACCGGACAAAACGGGGGTAATTATGGCTGACACTAATGAATGGTTTCGTATAAGTAACCAACCTCTCCTAGCCGCGCGGGACGGCGGCCTTGGGGGCTTGCTTATTATACTTCTGGGTCCCACTCCTACATATCTTCTTCTTAACCCTGTCTTTTCGGCTCTCAAGTACCTTTTTTTTTCATCTTCGTTCAAGGTATTGATTAGTAGATAGCACTTTGACTCGACCTTCATCCAGATAGTCCCTGAAAGCGTGTTTTTTAGACTCATTATCCTGTGTTTGGCAGTCGTAAACGTCTTCCCAAATAGTGACGTGCTTTTTCACATCCTTGGGAGTGAGACAGATGGTGACCATTGGACTGAATGACCCCTTCTAATCGTGCCCCGTACATTGTAGCCAGGCCTCCTGCTTCTATACCAAGGAAGTGGCTTCAACTGTTGTAAAGGATGCTATACGGCGGGGCTAGGAGGGCAGTTCAGAAACGCAACTTGGTTACCCAGCGTTTCCTGAGCATCCATGGGTTATTCTGACATTAGTAAGCATACCCTTGACCCTTGACCCGTGGACCTCGGGAGGATCACGGAGTAATCAGCCTGTGCTGTGAGATAGTGAGCAGGACCCTGAACCCCCTTATAAAGCGGCGGCACCCCGATCGGTAAATTCATATCTACGGCCTGAAATCCGGCACATCCTGCTACATCTAAGCAGACACATAAAAAGACATCTAAAGAGAACATGCAGAAAGAGATTGTACGGCTCCATAAAGCTACATAAGCGGCTAACTATTCTTGTATGTCACTAACCACATTCTTAGGTATATGCATAGGTACCTAGGCAAAGCTATTAGAGCCTCGAATGATATTTGAGATCATTGAACCGAGGGGAGCCGAAGGGCCGACGTAGGAAAGTCCTAAGAAACAGGAACTCCCAAGGTTAAATTTCATCCAATCAGAACACAACGCGGGGACGGATTGCGGGGGGTGCGGAACGCCTATGGAGCCCTCAATGCCGAGTTTTACTCCCGAAGGTACTATCTTATGTGCGTGTTGGAGTACATACTTCTATTTAACATCACCGTTTTTGGTCAATTGATACTATACCAAAATGCCAACAATCTACCGTTCCCCGTATCCAGATCTGGATATCATCTCAGTTGATTTGGTTTCTTATCTGTTCTCGAATCCTTTCAACACCCCCTTGGACCGCCCTTTATACATCAATGCGGTCTCAGGAGAGCAATATACTTTCGGAGATGTGATACAGCGTACACGCTCCCTGTCCAACGGACTTCGACAAAGTATAGGGGTTAAGCCCAACGATGTCGTGGCATTGTTCAGTCCCAACACAATCGATTACCCTGTGGTATGCCATGCAATTGTCGGCTCCAGAGCTATCGTTGCTCCAACCAGTGCAGCTTTGACGGCACTTGAGCTTAATGCTCAGCTCAAGACCAGCGGGGCTAGATTCATCATCGTCCATTCATCTTTACTGGAGACTGCCCAAAAGGCAGCCAAGGGGACATCTATTGAGAAAGTCATCCTGATAGATGGTCCAAATACAGTCAATGGTGAACCTACATGCAATCATCTTGCCAGCACATTTGCCCCTGGTGATTTCCTCACTATCGATTCAGCCGAGGCACATCGCCAACCCACATTCATCTGCTTTTCATCTGGAACATCAGGTGCAGCCAAGGGTGTGATTACAACACACCAGAACATCACCTCAAACCTCCAGCAATGGCGCCACCATACACTAGACTCTGGCCTTCCCCACCAACGACCAAAAAGACAATCTGCCATTGCATTCCTACCTTTCAGCCATATCTACGGCCTCAACCTGTACATTTGTCAGTGTTTGATGTGGGGCACAACAGTGGTTATCTTGCCTAGGTTCGACCTCGATTTGTACCTCAGTTGCATCGAGAAATACCGACCAGACGAGTTATCAGTGGTGCCGCCCATTGCCCTGATGTTGGTTAAAGACCCACGGGTCTCCAAGTACGATCTAACCAGCGTGCGCAGGATCATGTCTGCCGCTGCCCCGCTTACAATCGAGTTATCGTCCGCCCTCGAGGCCAAGTTCACGGAGATTTCAAAGACAGACGTGTTCTGTACCCAGTCTTGGGGTCTGACAGAAACCTCACCAATGGCGACAGCCATCCCAAATGACCGCATGGATAAGCGGAACTTGGGCGTGGGCTGTATTGTGCCGAATATGCAGCTCCGCTTTGTGGATCCCGAGTCAATGAAAGATGCAGCCATCACATCGGATGGGTCCACAGAGCCTGCGGAGATCTGGTGCCGTGGCCCAAATGTGGTGATGGGTTATTACAATAACGACAAAGCGACGAAAGAGGCATTCCACGTGGACGAAGATGGAACGAAGTGGTTCCGCACGGGTGATATCGGAACCATTGATCAAGAGGGGTACGTCACCATTCAGGATCGCATCAAGGAGATGATCAAGTACAAGGGGCTGCAGGTGATTCCTAGTGAATTGGAGGGAAAGCTGGTCGACCACCCTGACGTGGAGGATGCGGCTGTGACTGGAATCTGGGTAGATGACAGGGCCACTGAGCTGCCGGTTGGTTTTGTGGTTTTGAGTCGCGAGGCCAAGAACAGGGATCAGAAAGCCGTTCTTGATGGGATTCACACGTGGCTGAATGAGCGCGTTGCCAACCATAAGCGTCTCCGTG
Organism: Penicillium sclerotigenum; assembly: GCA_928213465.1. Classification (NCBI taxonomy): domain Eukaryota; kingdom Fungi; phylum Ascomycota; class Eurotiomycetes; order Eurotiales; family Aspergillaceae; genus Penicillium; species Penicillium sclerotigenum. The sequence continues at coordinate 41,939 of CAKMRK010000318.1, read as the reverse complement.
GGGGTATCCATGTCTTGTCGCAGATTCCCAAGTCACCTAGTGGGAAGATTCTGCGTAGACAGTTGAGGGATTTGTTGAAGAGTCAATCTCCCAAAGCCCGTCTGTGATTGAGTGTTTGGGACAATCATTCTGTGTTAATAGGCTGCAGCTGTATAGATCGTGAAATAGCAATTCCAACCGTTCAATTCGAAACCCTGGCTTATTTCTGCGTATTCCAAATATCGTGTCACTTGACAGATATATACATGTTACATGCTGGATCAGAATCAACCAATTTCTTTCTATGAAGTAAATTAAATATCCAAACGTGAAATCTCGGCGGATTTGCAGTTTCGGGGCCCGCGGGTTCCGATCGGAGATCAATTGACGGTCAATTGATGGACTTCGACCTTTTGGGACCCAGAGGCTTGTTTCATTTCCTCTTCTTATGAGATGGAGTTGGTCATATTAAGATAGGCTTATTGCACATTGCAAGTATCTCTTTGCGTTCTTTCCTTCCCTTGACTCCTTACATCCCAGTGGTCAGTCCATTTTTCTCTTGTGAGGTCGATCTGACCAGCTTACGCGGATCGCGATTCCTACTTTAAAGTACGCCTTTACTAAGCCATGGGCTTATTGACCTGGCCCTTCTCACGTGAGAAGGAAGCCACGAGACCCAAATTCGTCGAGTTAAGGTCGTCAAAATGGTTTATCATGTTCGTGGTTGCCTTTGCTACCGGGACGGACATCTTCATGTACGGTCTTATCGTACCGGTCACGCCAACTGCATTGAGAGATAGAGTGGGAGTCCCAGAGAATGATATTCAGAGCTGGACATCGATTCTTCTTGCTCTCTACTCGGCTGCTTTGTTGGCCTTTGCGCCTGTTGTCGGGTATATCGCTGATCGAGCGGAGTCCCGTCGGTGGCCTTTGCTGGTTGGTCTCATTGCGCTTGCCGCTGCGACAGCCTTGCTTTGTGTCGGCACCCATATCTCGCTGTGGATTGTCGGTCGCTTATTTCAAGGCGCTGCCGCAGCAGTGGTATGGACGGCCGGCTTGGCACTGATGGTAGACACTGTCGGAAAAGACGACCTCGGCCAAGCAATTGGCTACGTCTCTATGGCTATCAGTCTTGGAACGCTAGCTGGACCTCTTCTTGGCGGAGTTGTATATGAGAATGGTGGGTATTATGCCGTTTTCGGCCTTGCCTTCGCTTTCATCGCCCTCGATATCATCTTGCGATTGCTGTTGATCGAGAGAAGACATGCTATTAAATGGCTTGCGCCGGAGATGAGGCCGCTCTCTGTAAATGCGGATCAGTCTGCGGAGAAGAAATTAGAGCAAACAACTGAACCTCCCACTTCGCCCATCAATGTCTCTGAACCCCGTGAATCCCAACCGCCTTCTCCCCCCTCACGGAGTGCGTTCAGGCGGGTCGCCATTTTATTAAGCTCACCCCGTCTTGTCGTATCTGTCTGGGGATACTTCATCTTGTCAATCGTCCTGACCTCATTTGATAGTGTCCTTCCACTCTTCGTGCAAGACACCTTCGGGTGGCGGCAAAGTGGCCAGGGACTAATCTTCATTTCGCTCATGGTGGCACATGTCTTAGACCCACTGACGGGTTACGTTATTGACAATTACCCCAAACTCTGTCGCTACCTCGCCGCCGGGGCATTTCTTGCTTCCGTTCCCGTGATGGTGCTTCTGCGTTTGGTCACAGATAACTCAATGCAGCACAAGATTCTACTATGTGCTCTTCTCGCTTGTGTTGGGCTGTGCTTTGCGGTGGCTATGCCACCTCTCATTGCGGAGGTCTTTTTCGCTGTGAAGGAGAAGGAAGATAAAACTCCTGATATCTTCGGTCGCGGTGGCGCTATGGCTCTAGCTTTTGGGCTGTCGAACATGGGGTTCGCGTCTGGGAGTCTAATCGGCCCATTCTTTGCGGGATTCATTCGTCAGGAGGCTGGCTGGGGGGCGATGGGATGGGCATTAGGGTTGATAGCCGGCATATCATCTCTCCCAATCCTGTTGTTCGTGGGTGGCTGGATCTTGAGAAAGCCAGTCGAGTAAGAGAGTGAAGTCCAAACTGGCCCATGAGTTGGCAAAGCCAAACAAAGAACTGCACCCTGTATATCCTTTATAATATCTGTGTCAACTATGACAGCCTTATGGGCAACATTTGCTGCATCTGTGCCCGAATAGTCAGGCATTTACATCCTCCTATAGGAATCGTATCACCAAGCGATATTTCCCTCAATCAACCAAAAGATTTTTTAAAAAGAAGACAAAAGGATTTAACGAGTAGTTCCTCTATTAATTTCCCTGCACAAACCCCACAAGTGTTCCCCACAGCCCCACGAAGATTATGGACGTGCTAATGTGGACTCGGGACTTGTATGAGAGGACATCAGCCGTGATTATGAATTGTCACCTAAATTGTCCGAGCCTCCCTGATTTTATCGCCCATACACTTCTAAAGTTCTTTTACTATGACGATTGAAATCCAACACTTAGCCCTGAATGCCACATTCAAAGGCATCCAGCGTGATGATCAAAATGTGCCTGTCCATCAATTCCTCGGTATAAAATATGCCAGTATCCCGGCACGGTTCGAGAAGGCCCAGCCCGTGCGCGGGTTCGATGGGGCCTTTGTTGATGCCTCAAAATATGGGTAAGGTGTATTCACACAAGATAGACACAGACCATACCTGGGATACAGCTAAAAACTCATATACTGACTTGTGATACAGTCCAGTATGTCCTCAACCAGATGTGGATGTCCGCCATCTCCTCCGTATTCCAGAGGACTTCGTCATAGCTGCTGAAGCAGAGGATGAATTTGAATGCTTGAATCTAGAGATTACGTGTCCTCCCAAGTCTTCCATAACAGACCATCTTCCTGTTCTTATCTGGATACATGGTGGCTCTCAGATCGTCACGTTCTGCTCTGCTGCCTCCAAGGTCTGTGACCCGACCAAGATTGTCGCGGATTCTATCAAGGCAGGCAAACCTATCATCTTTGTATCGATTAATTACCGCCTCAATATTTTCAGTTTTGGAGATGGCAAAGAAAAGAACCTGGCTCTAAAGGACCAGCGTCTGGGTATTGAGTGGGTGCGACAGAACATCGCTGGTTTCGGGGGTGATCCTGTGAGTGATATATTTAGTGTTACCTGCGAATGCGTGACTGTGCTCACTACGTGTAGGAGAATATCACATTGTCTGGTGAAAGCGCCGGTGCTATCTATACCCATGCTCATCTAATTACTGGCCCTCCTGTGAAAAGAGCCATCATGGCATCTGGAACTCTTTATCTGTCCTCACCACTACCAGTCGAAAAGGGTGATGGGCTCATTAAAGAATTAGAGGCCAAGGTCCGAGAGCTTGGTGAAACTTCACTACGTGAATCTTCCGTTAATGTGCTGGTTCAAGCCCTGAGAGAGTGCAATCTGAATACAATGTGGATCCAAGAGGAGCCTGAATTGACGGGTTGGGAAACCAGAGCTGAGCAGGTTGAAGAAGTGATGATTGGTGATGTTGAGTACGAGGTAAGGGAAGCCTTAGCTGCGAATGATCCTTAGCACATTATTAATATGTTTGTCAGTCTGTTATCTGGCGAAACGGCATCGAGCTTCTCGACGGAGAGACCATTGCAGCTGCATTCGACGACGATAAGCGATGGGCCACCCGGCTCCGAAAAATGTATCAAATTTTCGGTGACCGCCCAACTGCTGCGAAGCTGGGAGCTCTAGATTTCGTCAATGATGTTCGATATACTCTTCCCGTCGAGGTCATTGCCGACAAATTACGCGCAGCCAACAAGCGTGTCTTCCGATATGTGATAGACCAGTCCAATCCCTGGCAACCTTCAAGTCGTGCACATCATGCTGTTGATCTGCTATTTCTCTTCGATGGAGTTGATCTATCGTTCAATCCTACGGCAAGCGCTGTTGGAAAGGAGATGCGGCAGCGTTGGATTCGGTTTGTCAATGGTGATGGGCCTTGGCCTGCCAATCTGCGATTTGCTTTTGGACCTCTAGGTGAGTGTAAGGAGATTGATGAGCCGCAGTTTGCTGCTCGTCGGAGAGTTGAGCATTGCAAGGTGCTTAAGGAAGCTGGAAATGGCGCGTATATGCCCATTGTTTTTGCTTTGACTGCAGGGAGAATTAGTCTGTTGAATTAGGTTTGAAATAACAGACTCGAGATAGATCTAATATAGTGAACTCCCCTTGTAAAATTAGTGTTAATTGTATATATTTGGCCGGTTGGCTCAACAAAATGGCCACACCCACCGGCCCTAAACACCAAATCAATGATCTAAATGACTGTACTTCAGTTTCCCAACATCTCGGCAGTTGAGCCACCTTCTTAATCCCGTCAAACGTTCACCAAATCAACTCTTAACTTCTAGTCTCATTCTACCGCCTGAGCCTCCACTTTTACTTTTTACTCAGCCCTGACTCATGTGGGGTCGTCCGTCGCCTCACATAAGAATGATATACATCTCCGCAATTCATCGCCTCAAGCTGGTCCACCAGGGGAACCCGGCAAGTCGATTGACTGTCGCTTTGCCGGTTTATGGGGGAAGATTCACTACTACGGTATCCAATGCACCAAGATTGTGTGTCCAGCTGATGCTTCGTGGCCATGCCGGGTCTCCCGATAGACCTGCTGTATATTTCTCGAGTTGACAAATCAAACAGATAATCTTGCTGAGGCCTTCGATGATATTATTTTCATTGCTTTTCTTTGAATCTGTGGCCCCACAAGTCTAGTCTGATCATTTGCGTTGTACTACATATATAGAGGGCTTGCACCCCGGGTGTTACTTGAGAAGACGAATAATACAATAACTACTCCTTCTACTTTGTTTATTGCCTGCATTCTAGCTATTTCCCTGAGCATGCCTTCAACTGATTCCTTGTCGGACCCTGAGGAGTATCAAAAGATATTCCAATGGGCTGAAACCCAAAAGGATGGGACTATCCCTTCCTTCAACACAAGGCGTAACGAGCCTTATGAGGTATGCTGCTCCATCGTGATATGTGCCAAATTACTCACTAACCCTTCTATAGTATCAGTCTGGCTTTGGAAATGCGTACGTATCCTTACATAAACTATATCTTTAAGGTTGATAATTCGAAATGCTGATTCAACAACCCTTGGACAGCTTCACATCTGAAGCAATTCCTGGAACTATTCCTCACGGCCAAAACAGCCCTCGCAATGTAAGGTTCGGTCTTTATGCCGAACAAATGACAGCAACTGCCTTTGTCGCTCCACGACACTGCAATAAAAAAGCGTGGCTATACCGTGTCCGCCCTGCTGTCGCCCACCAGGGCTTTGTAGGTACCTTTGCCTTTTGTTCTGAATGTTGGCACTGACATATTCTGCAGACAGAACTCCCAGACAACAAGGACACCGAGGCAAACTTCCTACCCTTAAACCCGCGCATCCATGTATCCCCTACCCAGCTAGCATGGCACCCTTTTGATATCCCCGAAAGCGAAGAAGTCGACTTTGTTTCAGGATTGAAGACTATCGCCGGTTCGGGTGATCCCACACTGCGTGAAGGCTTAGCCGCACATGTCTACGTCACCAACACAAGCATGAAGAAGAAGGCCTTTGTTAACTCCGATGGTGAATTTCTCATTGTTCCACAACAGGGAGCACTCGACATTCAAACTGAATTCGGTCCCCTCTTTGTGCAGCCAGGTGAGATTGTTGTTATACAGCGCGGTATCCGCTTTAGCGTCAATCTTCCAGATGGCCCCTCGCGTGGATACATCCTCGAGGTCTGGGGTACGCAATTTGAGCTTCCTGAGCTGGGACCCCTTGGCGCTAATGGTCTTGCAAATGCGAGGGACTTTTTGAGCCCTGTTGCTCGGTATGAGGTGGCTCAAGAGTCGTGGGAAATTATTTACAAGCTTGGAGGCAAGTTCTTCAAGAGTACTCAGAACCACAGCCCATATGATGTCGTAGCCTGGCATGGAAACTACGTGAGTTGGTGGCATTCTGGTGATGTTCTCGAACTCAGTCGACTAATATCACTTAGGTCCCCTATAAATATGACTTGACCAAGTTCGTCAACGTCGGCTCTATCTCTGTGGACCACATCGATCCGTCTATTTTCTGTGTCCTCACGGCAAAATCCCGGGATCTCACTGCACCTTTGGCTGATTTTCTCATCTTCTCTCCTCGATGGGATGTTGCCTCACGTATGTCTAGCCAAGGTGTTGATTCATGAACATTGTTAACAAGAGGAAAGACACATATCGGCCACCTTATTACCACCGCAATGCCGCATCCGAACTAATGGGTCTAATATACGGCAGTTATGGTGGCCGCTCGGACGAATTCAAGCCGGGGAGTGTGTCATTCGAATGCGGCAGTATGATCATCCTGGAATTTTCCCATCGAATATGAGTCAATGCTGATATTTTATCTAGTGGTCCCCCATGGTGTTGCCTACGAAGAATTTAAGGAAGCCACCGATAATGCACCACCAGCGATGCAGATATCCAAGGCATCGATTGCATTCATGTTTGAGTCCTGCCGTCCCTTTACAATCACTGATTATGCATGGAATAGCAGTAAGAAGCATGAGCATGAGCCTAAGATGTGGGATAGCTTGGTGGATAATTTCTCGAAGCACGCTAAGGAGGTTGATGAAATGTTGGCTAAGAAGGCGAAGAATTAGTCTTATTCCTAAGGGCTTTTTACTTGAGCAGGTATCAAGTCGTTTTGTGAATTCGACCTAATTACTCGAAATTGGATTAGATGAATGTAGAAATGTATAGCCTCAATCCATGGGATATGGGTGGTTCGAGTGTGCATAATGAAATACTCCGACGGTCATTTATCATATTGTCTGCAATAGACACCTTCCCCAGTTAATTTGTTTCCTAATTTCTCAAGTAACTACGGTTTGAATTAAATTAGAGCACGACATATGCAAGGGGAAGATCGAGTGTGCAGTGGAGGGTTGCACCACAGCTAGAAAATAGTCCCCTCTAGGCCATAATTAGAGACTATGTTTTTATGTGGTCTAGTGACAATATAGGATGGATCTTCCCTACAACTACAGTCACCATTCATCTGGGAAATATATTTCGCTTATCCCACATCTTCCCCTTTTCGGCGCTCAATATCTGGTTCCAATTGATATTGGCCGATTTGATCTTATGTGAGAAAATTACGCTAGGCTTTGCAATATTTGGGCTCATGTAGAACTGATGATAAACAAGAATAAGCCCCCTTACACGCCCTCGAAGTACCTGTGGCCTATTCCTGCACCTTGACCACGACCTTGCCACGCGCACGCTTTGTGGCGATGCGCTCGTAGGCGTGAATGGCATCCTTCATCTCGAAGACAGAGTCGACAGGGATACGCAAGCGGCCCTCCTCGATCAGACGTGCTATATAGACCGCGTCTTCATACGCCGGGGGCGTGCTGAACATTATATAGCGACGCGGCACGCCGCCCAGCCAGGTAGGCAGCCAGCTGTTAAGCAGCACATTGCACGCCGTCGCACATATACCCTCGAGCATGCCGATATTTACAACAGCTCCTTCGGACTTAAGATAAGCTGGGGAGTTGACGAAAAGTGCTTGTGTGCCGACGCAGTCAAGCACAAAGTCAAACGGCTTATCGCCATACCGATGCGCTAGGTAGGCTGACAGCGGTTCATGTACGCGGTAGTCGATGAACTATTTGTATATTAGTCATTCTCTTATGCAACGTTAGCAACCGTGCCTACCTCATCTACACCCAGATCACGAACCATAGCCTCGTTGCCTCCGCTGGCTACGCCGACCACCTTTGCACCACGCAGCTTGCACAGTTGCACAAGCACCGAACCGACCGACCCGCTAGCCCCATTCACGAGCACTGTGTGGCCCTCCCGCACACCTGCCGTGCGAATCATCTTAAGCGCGGTGCTACCGGACCCGATGATGCCTGACGCCGACGCCATATTGATGTTGTCATCGATACGGACGACCTGGCAGCTAGGCAGTCGCACATATTCTGCCAGCACGCCATGGCCCATGAGCACGACGCTAGGAATATTCTGAAAGGCAATAACATGTGAGTCTGGATCGCGTAACTCCGCCGGTGCACCCCCGCCGGCCGCTACTATCACGCCGGAAAGCTCAATCTCCGGGACCCACGGGCCGGTGAAAGGCAGTTTAGGCAGTGCCTTCATCAACATCTCAGTACTGAATTGCAGTGACACGTTTAACACGCGGATTAGGACGTCGGGCGAGGAGCCTGTTGGCACGTCGGGCGTTGGATAGTCGGTGGCCAGCTCGAGCGCGCTACAAGCAGAGCCGCGCCGCCGACGTACCCAGGCACGCATGGTCGGTGGTACGGTCGGGATCTGGGTTTTCAATGACATACCTTCTACTATTGCTGCGTGATGAATAGATAAACAGTAGGACAGTTTACGGTAGAAACGGGGAGATCTAGAGCGTTGTTGCACGATTTGACGCAATAATCAAACGAGCTGACATAGGAGAACGGACGAACCGGACGAGATTAACGGACCAGCTGGATGAGAACACCCACCAATCCAACCTGGGTAGTTCTCCGATGCTTACACAAATATCATCTTAGGTTTGTTGAGAATCCCAGTTAATTCTTCAAAATTAACATGGCATTGTTCCATGTTAACTCCAATATAGCGTCCTGATATGGTCCCTGATGGATATTTAGGGCCTAATATATGCCGTTACTGCCGTTACCGTACAAAACATCCGTTCTGTTAATCTGTTAGCCTTACGTAATCCATTAGGAGTACCCTGTCTTGTCTCCACTTTTCCAATACCCCACATCTGCACCCGATTTGGTTTAGCGCCAATCATTTTCCTCAGCCTCCGTAAGAAACAATCGCTATATATTTATATATTCAGTCTTTATATATTTATATATTCAGTACTTCCTTCCATCATACACTAAAGACAGCAGGGCCTGTTTATACTCTCATGTCCAACCACCGTAGGATATCGAGCACCAAGTGTACTACCTGGGACAAATGAGACGAGGATTCTTGTATGGTAGATACCTGCAGCATGTAGCTCCACTAGTACCTCGTCATCACCTGGTTCACTAACCTTGACTTTCTCGAGCGACTAAGCGGGAGTAGCAAGCTGGACTGGATCCCGTACTACGATTACTTGGCTGGTCTTCACTTTCATTTTTGTCATATCTTTGTGTCTGTTCGTGCCCCATATGGAGATTTTGGCTTTTGATGGAATATTTTAGGTGCTATAACTATAAATTATACAACTTACACGTGAGCGATCACCTCCATTGTAAAGCATTTAGGTTACTCTCATGGAGCATAAGATTTGTACAACATACTACGATATTGATTCTTCTTCCAAGTTCGTTAAACCCTTAATCTCTTGCCATGTCTCTCTCGCATGGGGTGTACGACTTTGTGTTGAGCATGTGCACGCACCTACCTACTCGAATAGTGGTTAATATTTCGCCATTGAGTCCTTGGGATAAGGTCCTACATGTCCATGGTGATAACTAGTTAGGTACTTACATAGACGCTTAGTGAAGTCTATATAGGGTTATTGGGTACTGCCCGGTTTCCAACGTTCACTTGAGCATATTGACTTGAATAGATTTTTCTTTTTTTTTCTCTTTTTTTTTAAAAAAAAAAACACCCTATAACTAATCAACATCCAGGGGCTTGGTAACAGGTATTATCTTCGACGGCTTTAACCCTACAATCTTCAATGTTAGTCCATCAGATCGGTGGTCGGCGTTTCGGTGTCCGATCGGAGCGGGAGCCCTAAACACCGACAGCTCCCCGTTCACGTTAAATTTGGCTGAAGACAAGCAAATCGTAGATTTTTCGCGTCAAATAGAGCCCGATCCGAGAAGCTTTTACCTTCTTCAATGGAAAATATAGAAGCTTGGCAACTGAACTGAAGTATAAGACTTAGGGGACATCTGTACATCGTATGCTTGTATCAACTACATTCCTCCCTTCAATTGTTCTGGCTCCGTCCCCCCAAAAACCAAAACGACGAGTAATATATCACAGAATTACATGCTTTACATTCTTAAGGAAATATACCCAGACATACTAAGGTTCGTTCTCCAACCCCAGCCCTACAACAAGCTCTAACCAACTCCTAGAAAATGGGAGGACCCTATATGTCAAAAATAGCCTCAATGGGAGGTCGACCAACAATTCCCCTCGACGTCCCAATATGCGCCGTCTTCCTCGCCCTTTTCATCACCGGCGCCGCATGCCACATGACCCTGTTCCGTCGCAACCTCGCAAGAGGCCACAAATTCATTCCATCGGGCGCAACATTTGGTTTCTGCATGTCGCGGATTGTCGCAAATAGTATTCGCATCGCCTGGGCCTGTCACCCGACGAACGTGAGAATCGCAATCGCAGCACAGATCTTCGTTGCAGCGGGTGTGTTGCTGCTTTTCATCTTGAACTTGCTATACGCACAGCGTATGTTCCGAGCCGTCTACCCAGTCGTTGGATGGTCCCGGCCAGTATCGTGGGCGTTCAAAGCGCTATATGCTCTTGTCGCCGTCACGATCGTCATGGTCATCACTTGTGTTATTCAGAGCTCGTATACTCTCAACTCAAATACCCTTCGCATCGATCGTGATATCCAGCTCTATGGCCAGACCTACTTCTCCATCGTCTCGTTCCTTCCACTTCCGCTTCTCTTGGCTGTCATGCTATCTCCGAACAGGAAGAGAATTCAGCAGGTTGGTTCTGGTAGCTGGGTCGCTAAAGTCTTCATCGTCGGACTTGTCAGCTCGTTGCTCTGCCTTGGCGCATCATTCCGTGCCGGTACCTCTTGGATGCCACCTCGTCCTGTCACTGACCCAGCCTGGTATCACAGCAAGGCCTGCTTCTATATCTTTAATTTCACTATTGAAATTTTGGTTGTGGCTATCTTCTTTGTCGGCCGGGTTGACCAGCGATTCTGGGTTCCGAATGGAAGTTCGAAAGTGCGCCACTACAGACGAGATGAGGGTAGTGAAAAGAATGAGCAAGCTGAACAGAATGGAGTTTCTCTTCAGTCTCAAGTTAAACGGGATATCGAGAGTGAGGGTAGCAGCATGTCTCAGGAACTGACCGAAGAAACAAAATAACCCAAGAAGAACCCCCATTGCATTTCAAAAGGTGTACATCATTCGAGCGCACAGGCTGTGCTAATATGGGCATTATAATATTACCGGATAGAGCTATCTTCTATGTATAATATACTCAATTTTAGAAAATGAAATCATTGATCGAATATTTTATACACCTGGATGTATCTCGGCTAGCAGGATCTGATGTGTGTACGGCTTTAGTATGCTGATATGGCAATGTCTAAACAATAGCTTCATTTATATTCAATAAAATCAGATCCCTCCAAGAAGCTCGAATGGAAATTTCTTTGTTAGGACATACATCAAGGCAGTTACCACAGCTCCCCAAAAAGGTAGAGAAAAGCAGCTTGGTGGTCGGACAGTTTGCCCACAGGTTATTCGATTTCAATCATATTAATCTGGCGGTGCAGAATACTTCCGCAAGAGTGCTGTCATCTTATCCTCCATTCGATGTAGAAAATCCCGATGGAGAACATTCCTTCTAGATCACCGGCGACTTCAGCGTCATCGGCTTGGTCGACTTCCTAGAAAAAGTCCTATCTGTGCCTTCGTCGGTGGCCGTGACGCATACTGTCATGTGTTTATGAACCCGAAAGGGCCGCTTTCTGAAGTCGAGATGGCACCCATTTGAGATGCGGAAGAGGTTGATGCACATATCCTTATATCCCACGGGGGTGTTTCCTTTGGGCTGTCAGCCCTAGATCGTTCGAGCTGTGAACTAATCTCGATGGAATTTCTGACATTCGTCCAGATGCAAGCAACCATCAACCATCTAGTGCCAGTTATTAGCAAGGGAATATTGAATTCCAGCCTTCTATGCGGATATCCCAACTCCTAGCGATTTCAACGAGCCCTGTCACCTCAATTAACCAGATAATAGTATTAACCCGCAAATCCAGAATATACACTACCTAGAGGGTATCCCTATAGTCTTGTGGAACTGGGTCTTGCAAATGGTCTTTTATTTTCATGATTGGTATCAACAAGTGGCCAGGCATCGAACCATACAGAATTAAGTAGGCGAGAGCCCTGTTCGATTGCAACCCCCATTCTCCGCCAGTCCAATTGCCTCTCGAAGGACAAAATGAAATCTATCAAAGGAAATAGTCAGGTGTGCGCCTCGATACCATAGGTTCTCCCGCTCGGGGGCAAGGGTCGAATTGTAGGCTGGATAATGTCAGTAGGATTTCCAAGAAATGATAAACCGGCAGGTGTGCTCACAATGTGTATTTCAAATGCTCGTCAATCTCCATAATGGCGGCCTGGTTGCCGCAGCGGTAACAGTAATTTGGTGCTGTAGTCTGCTTAGTGTTTCGGGTCCATCAAAGTCTAGTGACGAAAAACATACCTGAGAAAATAGTGACCACATTCCGATCCTGCGACCAGTTATATCCTTCCATCACCAATTGATGGGCACGTGCCACCAGAGTCAAACCATTGTTGTGGTTGAAGGCTTCGGAAATGTCCTGTCCAAACGTGTATCCAGCACCACGGGGAGAGATTCCCCATCCGCATCGGTCATCGGGATCACTCCAGAGCAAGTCACACATGGGACCCTCGTGGGGAACTTCTTGGATACGATCAAGTGACCGGATGTTGTCGAGAGTGTCGATGGACGGACTCAGTCCACCGTGAAGACAGAAAATCTGGTTTTCGATGAGAGCAGTGAGGGGAAGGTAGTCGAAAAGGTCGGTGAAGTATTTCCACACGTTAGCATTGCCGTATTTGCGGAGACATTCGTCATAGAATCCGTAGACCTGTGTGATCTGTCGAGACTCGTGGTTTCCGCGGAGGATGGTAATACGCTGCGGATAACGGATCTTGAGAGAGACCAGGAGGGTCACTGTCTCAACTGAGTAGTAACCACGGTCGACGTAGTCACCTATATCAAGAAAAATTAAAAAAAAGGTTACCCCACAACACGTTCATTCATCCGACCGTCGTCCACTCACCCATGAAAAGGTAGTTTGTATCCGGGTTAGGACCGCCAATGCGGAAAAGCTCCATTAAGTCATGGAACTGTCCGTGTATATCACCGCAGACTGTCACTGGGCATTTCTGTTCGGATAGGTCAGTGGGCTGGGCGGGCAGGGCGACAACCCGACCGGGAAACAACATACCACTGGCTGCACATTGGATTCCTCCTGCAATACCTCTCTTGCCTGGAAAACACGTAAATGAGCAGGTTGAACTCATCATTATCAATCTGTCAAAACAAGAAACACACCCGATCGCACAGCCGCCGCACATCTTCCTCCGCTAATTGCTTGCAAGTCATCAAACTCTCGATCCAGCCGTCCAGAGTCGGTATGGACCCGGGGTCGCTTGTTGGCGACAGGCGGTGTGGCTCGGGGGACCGCGCAGTATCGATTTCCATGTTGTTATCCATTGCGTCGGTGTGCTCAGCTGGCTGAAAAGGAGGGGCCAGCTGGGGAGGGGCGGTCTCGTGAGAAAACAATGGAATTCGGGGATGGGCGCAGGCGTCGTTGGGTTTAGAAAATATGTGGGATAATTACGGTCCAGATGAAAATTCAATTAAAACACAACTTCCCAAGATTGATTCAAGGGATAAGGGGATGGGACTTGGGAACGCGAGAAAGGGAGAAGAGATGGGAGTTCGGGAAGGTCAAGTTGAGTGGTGAACAGATGCGCCACACTTCAGCCACACACCGCTTTCTCCAGGCTTACCTGCGTAATTATCAACTACACTATTATATAGGAAGATTTCGGGGTTTATATCTTTTTGGGTTGTGTTAAACCTCTGGCAAGACAATAAAATAAGTGTCTAGGAAGATGTCGGAGAGAATACACCAAAAAGGCACCTCGGAAAAGATATCGAAAAGGGCCATTTGCTATATGGATGCTCTACTTGTTATTGTTAATGAAATAGATTCCATTTTAGGAACAAAGAATCTTCTTCTTTGTTGTAGTCTCACTTTCTCATCACTTGTTAGATAATGTCCCCGCCAAATCCACCACCAAACCCACCAAATCCGCCCCCACCTTGTCCATTGTTGCCAAATGGTCCTCGATTACGACCAACAGGTGGCTCACCAGGTCCTACTGGATCATATCTTGCACCGGGGGGTACACGGGGGTCATATCCACCATTACCACCTCCTCCTCTATTGAAGAGAGGGTCATCAAAGGTAGGATGCATACCCCCGCCGCCTCGACCAAAGCCAGGGCCCGTAGATCCGCGCAAAGGATCATTGGGACCAAGTCCTGCTGGGTAGAGATCTCGTTCTCCGATATTGTACGGACTTCTGCCGCCAGGTCCTCCTGGGTATCCTCGCGGGGGCCGGTTGATCTCAAGCTCGTCTTCAAACCCGGGCGGGGCAAAGTCTGGTGGGTTGGAACGGCGGGGGCCTGCCGCTAAGGGATCATCAAATGGGCGTGGGCGAGCAGCCTGAGGGAGGGAGCCATCCTGGAGAAGATCCGGCTGTCTGTCTTCTTGTGGCCGTGCCCTAGGAGGTTGGCTTGAGTCTTCATACCCCTCTTTGTACAAACCGGGAGCGAGTTTCTGGATGACGTTGATTTTGAACAAACCAATCAAGTCGCCCAGTCGAGCTGGGGAAATAAAAACATCTCGCAGAGAGGACGTGATATTGTCTGAGGAGGATGATAGAGGGAGCGCAGAGGTGGAGATGTAGTCTTTGTGGGGAATGTCGAACGAGCTGGTCCGGTCATCGCCCAAGGCCAGTGCGAAGATCACTGTGTTATTTCCCAGCCGACTCACTTTGAGTAGATACTGCATCGAAGACTGCGCATGTGCGTACCGAAAGGCAAATGTATCGTTAGCGTTCCATTCTGCGGGGAGGGAAGGTGTATCTGTAGATGTTTCTGGAAAAGTTAATTAGAGTCCGATGCGATCAAAGCAGACTTGACATACCTAAGTTGTGGTCTTCACCAAGACCGACTAGTCGGAAATCAACTGCTACCATGCATGCATGGCCGATCAGAGCCACAGCCTCATATGGTGTTTTGAGGCTCAGCTGTTTGTCCTCTGCAGGCTGGATAGCTTTCACAGCAAGGTCGAGGATATTATCCTGGGTAAGTGCATCTGCTGATGCCATTTTCGACAAATTTCGTATATTTCAGACGTGCAATACTGGATGTTAGAGAATCTGGAATATTTTATACGAGATGGGGTGATGATGCGGCCCACTCACGCCTAAGGTGACCTCACCTGGAGCTAGCTGCCTTGAGAAAGCTGTGGCGTCGGAACAAAGATCTCCCGCCCCAGCTATCTGCCCCACCTGCCTTTTCTATTTTTGGCCAAGCGGAGAGCTACATACAAAACACACAAGCAATCTTATGTTCATGAATAGAATAATTTGATCGATGAATTCGCTCAAGCTGCCTCTCTATAACATCGACTTGGGGAAGTTTTTCATTGCCTGCCGGACTCCTAAATCTGCCAAAATTTCCTCAGTTCCACCCAAGATGGCATCGAACTTGTACGTGCGATGGAACATCTCAATGACCTTGCCCATTCCCGACTGAGTGATACCACGACCACCAAAGATGTTCGTAGCAAGACTGGCAATCTCGCCTGCAGCTTGGGTACAATGTGACTTGAGCAGTCCGATAGGTCCACCCAGATGCTTCGCTTGTTGGGCGTATGTCATGTTGCACATCTGGTAGGCAATGGATTCAAGCCACGCCTGATTAGATTCAGCTAGGGATATCATGCGAGCGATCCTGTCAGGTGTTAGAAAAGAAATATCGGCAGCGAATAATCTAAGAGACTCACTTTTGACGAATAACTGGTTGTTCGATCAACTTCTTGCCAAAGACAATGCGCTGGTTGGACCATTTCATTGTCTCTTCCACGACCACCATTGACATACGGACTACGGCTGCGACCATCATAAACCGCTCATGGTTGAAGTTGCTCATGATAACGATGAAACCCTTGTGCTCCTCGCCCAGGAGATTCCCAACTGGAACCTTGACATTCTCAAACTGCACGAAAGCAGTGCCAGCGGCAGTCGAATACGAGGTCTTGATTTGCTTGGTCTCCACACCCTCGCCGCGAGGAATTAACAGCACCGAGAAGCCCTTCTCGGTACGGCAGCCAGTGACAAAGTAGTCAGCAAACATACCGTTTGTGATCCATTTCCTAGACAGTGTTAGCGCAAATCTCTGGAGTAAACCAACAAATGTGATCCGACTGACTTTGTTCCGTTAACAATATAATATTTCCCATCAGGAGTCTTCTCTGCAGTAGTCTTCAGACCCGCCACATCGCTCCCAGCAAAGGCCTCAGTGATAGCCAAACACATCTTCTTCTGGCCCGACAAGACCTCGTCATTAAGCCGCTCCTTGAGTACAGGATCATGCAGCCATTGCTGAACAGCTGTCAAACTAATAGCCATACCGGCCATATTACCATCCTGGAAGCCTCTGGCATTGGCACGGACCAACTCCTGTGTTACAATCATATCGTGGAGATAATCAAACTCCTTTCCATCCACAACTCCACCGAGTAAAGCGCGGTTGTGCAGATGCTTTCCGGGACCCAGTCGCATAGCCAGAATGTTCGTCTCGGCCATGCGATTAATTAGCTCTTGGCTCATGTAGGTGCCATCCTGCTCCTTCTCTTGCGCTTCAGGCGTCACATATTTATCTGTGAACTCCCGGAGGGCCTTCTGCAGGCGCCTGTGGGATTCCTTGTAGTAGGGGGACTTGAACTGTGGTCGTAGCCATAGTGGTTCTGCGTAGGGCACAGGGCTCAAAGCTCCAGGGACGGGCACAATGACCTCGGGTTTTTCGCCTTGGACGACACCAATGCAAAGCTGGTCACGGTATTTCTCCAGCACCTCCTGGCGGTGCAGATTGTAGAAATCGGATGTTGCGTCCTTGCCAGCAACCTGAGCAAGCACGACGGCACCACCGGGGTGGGCGTCGACAAAATCGGTCAAATCATAGACTTGGTGGTCGATAATGCACCAGAGGGAATCCTCGGTGTTGTGCTTCGCTACCTCTACACGTGTGAGAGTTTCTGAGGGCATGCTTCAGTATGAATAAATAGGAGAAGAATTAGGGGGGCGCGAGTAAATACCCCAGATTATAAGTCGCCAATCATGCAACTGTTGTTTCAAATTGAGCCGAGGCCCGAGAGAAATGTGATGTCAGCGTCAAATCTGCTACCCCAACAGTCGACGAACGAGGACCTTGGGATAGCTTCCGATTACTGATCGGCCAAACGTATGATATATAATTAATGTTTTTGCCAATAGTAAGCTGTTGAATTATAATCACCAAGGGTGTTTATGTATAATTTGTTTGCGACCCATCCACTTCCCCGCCTACAGGTGTAATTGGTACGTGTCAGTTTTAGCTTCAACCAGCTCTAGCGGTTGGAGTAACAGAATATACGATGTATATTGATTTAGGTAAAGAAATATCAAAGAAAAAGGGCTCCTTTCTATGTACCAGAGATTATCATTGTGGTCGGTCAGAGCATTAACGGCTACCTTTTTTCTAAAATATATCTTGAATGGATTGAGTGTATTCATTGGCACATCTTGACACATCATATGTTTACGCGTCGTCAATAACCCCCCTTCGAGCTACCAGCCTTAATATCTCTCATTGCCTGCTCCATTAACCACGCACAAACAGGCTGTGCATCTTTTCCGACCCGCCAACTGCCCAGCACAACGCCGTGCTGCTCAAGCACTTCGCTTGCCCGATCCCAACGACGTCGCCAGAGCTCCTCGCGCTTATTTGGGAGAGGCGCAGGCGGTACGACTGACTCATTAGATCCTACTCTCCCAAGTGATTGGTTGGATGGGGGCTTTCGTAGCCCAGGAGAACCAGAGAAGTTGAGTCGGTCGCTTGCATACTGGAATCCTTGATATGCAGCCTGGGCGGCTGCCGCGGGGTATGATTGAATGCCACTCGCAGGAGTCGGAGTCCGAGCTGGCGTAGTTGATGTGGTTGATACACTGGGATCTGAACTGGTTGTTGAAGACCCGGTGTTTGTGCGACGCGGAGGAGGGCGAGGCGGTGGTGGCTTGGCGCGTGTAGCTTGCGATTGACTCTGAGCGCCCGCAGAAACATCATCGATACCTTTGAGCCACGAAGAAGGAACTTCATTCGTTGATGTCCCGGCACTGCTCTGAGGGGTTGAAGGCGAAGGATCCAGATCAATCAATGAATCTGTTTTGGGCACTCCGCGTCTGGGTGGCAGAGGTGGGACAGGTTTTCGCTTGGGGGCCTCTTGTGCTGCCACCGGTTTGGGGTCTTTTTCTGGCACATCGGAAGGTGTAGCAACATTGCGCAAAGAGGATGGTTTGGAACTCTTCGCCAAATCAGCTGGTGTAGAAACCATGCGCAGTGCAGATGGTTTGATTGGCTTCGCTGGGCGTGGCCGTGGAGTGGTGGGGTGGGTAAGCCCCGCTGGAGGTGGCTGATCGCCGATAATGAGATCTGTTAGATCAATCAGGTCCTCAAGGTCAAGATCCTTTGGATCTTGATTATGAAGGCCTACGGGCACTGTAGAGTCAACAGTCGTGCCAACTCGAGGCGGCAGTGTCGGTCTGTTGGCAGCAGTGTCCGAGTGGTCCACTACATTTGGTGAAGTGCGACTGCGTTTAGACTGGTCAAGATGGCCGATGGATTTGTCGAAGAACTTCTGGGGTTCTGAAGTTGTAACATCACGAATAAAGACGCCCAGGATCTGCCCAGGATTTGCCAAGACAATCTCAGTGTAGACTTCCAGATCAGCTTCACCACTGTCGCCGACAAGAATGAATTTGCGTTCTGGGAAGTCGCGCAGAATTTGTTCTAATGAGCCCCGTTTCCTCTCTGCGGTGGGCTCAAAGATTCCTTGAAGCATGCCCGAGTACTGTTTGAGATGGAAGGAGCCTGGAGGCAATCCTACCATCTTGAAGTACCGCTCAAGGAGAGGATACAACTGCCAGGGAGCGTTCGACACATAGTGAATTTGCACACCCTCATTGGCCAGTTTGCAGTACCATTCGCTGACTCCTTCAACTGTAAGTTCATCCAATTCACGGATGAAGGTGTTGCGGAACATCTCTTTCGCTCCACTGGTAATGGCTGAGTGCTTAACTGTATCATCGATGTCACTGATCAAACTGATTCCAACCGGCTCAATGACCTCAATCGGCCTTGCGACGGAGAGGTCCTCAGATGCCAACACGCGAATATGAGTTGGCACAAAGGGCAGTGTAGCGCGAAGAGTGAAATGGCCTGATTCATCCGTCATGATATTTCGAGACTTGCTTTCATTGTCGTTGAAGAAGAACACTGTCACTGGCATGCCCCCAACGGGATTCGTCAAGAATGGACGAAGTCTTTCCATTAGATGGGCATTTGCTATAGATAATTCATCTTTACTCAATGATGTGGCGGGTTGATTTGTCTGCTCCGCATTCGAGCCTTTCCAAGCCGGGTCTGCTTCCTTCTCAGCCTTGGCGACTAATGTTTGGATCTCCTTGTCGATGTATTCATCATCTCCCTTCCCAGAAACCTTGTCATTAGTTTCATCATTTGCAGTTCCAGTCGGCGCAGAGATCCCGCTCAGCTTCCTGGCCAGGGCAATCATCAACCGGTGCTTTCGGCTCATCGGTCCTCGGCCAGGAGAGTAAATCCAGCCACGCACGTCAACGGCCACAACTGCATCTTCAGTCTCTGTTGCATCCCAATTAGGCGAGGAACGATCATCATCCTCATGAGTTGCACCCCGGTAATCGTCGATAGTTTCTGACCACGAGTCACGTCGCGAATGTGTGCTGGTACTGGTGCTCTTCTTCTCTGCCAACTTCCTAGCATAACTGGGGAAGACCACCATCTCCTCATCGCCTGACCGTGCAATTTCCACATCTGCGAATGCACCGGGGGTATTGTAGTAGTCCTCATCGCGTTCATTCCTCTGCCCCGACCATTGTGAGGTATAGGTCTGGCGTAGCTCATTTGCCGCTTTAAAATATTCGTAGACCTTCTTTCGGCGGCTACCAGGAGCAGCAGCACCATCACCACTCCCTGGTCCCCATGTTGATGAAAGTCCAGACTGCGACATCAGGTCTATTGTTGCGTCCTTCGGTCCGTGGCGGGGCTCTCGGATTGGCTTCGTGTATCTTGTAGCTGGGTTGCTCCTGGATACTGTAGTCGATTTCCACGGCCTTGACTGTCGCCGGGTTCCGAGAAGATAAGTCACAAGCCGTCCGCCAAGTCTGCTATCGCGTGTAGCGAGTCGCGCTTGTCGCTGGACAATCGCTCGGTAGACTCGCGATTGGGCCCGGTGTCGGAGAGCGGGCAGGGTTTCGTGCCGGATGCCCCAGAGACGGGAATGGGCTCGTCTGGTTGCGTGTGCGCCAATGATCAGACGGAGTATACGTGAGAGTCTGCTGGGTCGAGGCTCGCGGGGGAAGGAAGGGAAGAGGGTAGTAGGCAGGCGCCTGAAGAGAGAGGGCCTCGACCGCAGGATTGGCCAACGGAAACGTGATTTAGGCGCCAGGGTCTCGTATGATATTATTCCGAGAGGGAAAAAAGCGAAATCAAGTATGGAGTAAGGCTGTAGAAAGTCGATTTACTGCGGGGAAGAGATCGGCCATGACGATGATTAGGATGATTATTCGGATGCTCTCTCTCACCGCGTTGGAACCGAAGATTATAATTAAGTATATTATGTTTACATAGAGTATTTTTGTTCTTTTTCATGTTTAAATTACTAGGTATCATCTTCTTATGATTGAATAATCTTTTTTTTTTCATACCTATCTATAATATTTCGGTTGTAGAAGGGCATGCCCATGCCTACTTGTGAAGCCCATATGGAAGCAGGAAGCATATGTTGTACAGTGACTACGCAAAAGTGTTAACAACGCCTAGCCCCACAACCCCTTGATTATATAATTTACTGCCGGTCTAAAACCTCCATAAATTCATACACTATAGAATCTAATATGCTGTATACCACCCCTGGCTCTCAATGATAGCTTCCACCTGGCGTGGCATTATCTTAGAGAGATACTCCAAGTGCCGTAGCTCTAATTCATCCCATGCCTACTACGCTATCGCTACTAGAATCTCCTTCATTATATCATTATTACCTATAGGTCGAAGCTCGTATATCTTACCTAGCTTTTAATAACGCCTAGAGGTTTTCAATTAGGTTCAAGTCAGGCGAGCGGGGTGGCCATTCTATGACTTCAATATTCATCTCACGTAAAGCATCCCGAACAACACGCGTAGTATATATAGGTGCATTATCGTGTTAGAAAATAGCCCCTTCATTCGATACTAAGGTAGGTAGGATCCGCCGGGCCACTACTCCATGCAGTTACCCACTAGACCAAAATGTCATAACCAAGTCAATTCATGGAATTGACTTAGTTGCAGTGGTATATATATTATTTATAGGCTAAATCACATGTATAAAATTTTATTAGTTTCTATCAATTTCCAAATACCTTTGTAGAGCTATTTTTAAATTTTTATGTATATTTAAGCAGTTTTATGCAAAAATGGTTTTTATTGGGGCCCCATTGGGGAACCGCAGTGGTTTGTGGTTAGCACTGCGGTTTGGTTTTTGGGGGCATTGCGGTTTTTGGCGCACTCTAGAAATAACATCAAGAAGACGTACTTTATCGGTAGTATTCAGCTTTTTAGGTCGACTAGAGCGCGATTTCAAAACGCCTTCATGTGTTTCATATTCTTTCTTGATGATATAGCGAATTGTTGAGATAGAAATCCATGGATATCTCTAGTGTATCCGCCTATATCCCCAATGAACCGCAGAGTATAGCTCACAGATCCTTTCACGAACAGCTGGAGTAAGTTCTAAGTGAGCAGGTATGGTAAGAGAGAAGAGAGAGAGTAAGGAGCATATATGAAGAAAGAAAGTGAGAAACCGGGGGAGGGAAACGCGAGATACATATACGCGCTATATGGAGCCTATATCATATACCGGTAAAATAGGAACGCGGTATATATGTGGGGCCGGGGTGTTGTTAAAACTTTTGCTGTGAGACTGTATACCCAGGCGGTTTGCATTGAATGTGTGTCATCTAGCCACAAAGCCTCTTACTATTTAAGATCTGATGGCGAAAACAAACCATAAACTAATATACAGCACTACCAAATGCGAATTATGAACTGTCCTCGGTGTAGTTCACTTTCTTCGCACGTGAACTTCGCCGAGAAAGTAACATCGAAGCCGGCCCGTTGTCCAGTTCCACTGAACTCTCTTCAGTGTTTTCAGTCTCTTCAGACTCTGGGGTAGATTCAATCACCGAAGCCTTGCGCTTGCGAGACCTGCTCGAAGTAGGCGTGCGTTTCGTGGCCCTGGCAGTTTTTTTTACTGGCGTTTCTATCTTGATGGGCATATCTAGGGCAGAACCGCCTGTGACAGACTCAAGCTTAGCCTTTTTGTTGGCAGTTTTCTTCGGACTTGGTGTAGCTCTCGGCTTCACGATTTTCTTTGCCGGTCGGAGCCACTCTTCCATGCCCTCGGGCCAGTAGACTCGGCCATCTGGTCCGCCCATTCCGACTTCTTCGTCTGGGATGGTGCGAGGAGGTGGTACTGAGCCTTCTAGGTCAACGAAGTCCCCGTTCTTCTTGGACTTTCTGGGTGGTTTGAACGGTTGGTTTTCGTCAAGGCGCATGAAGGGTATTATTTCGTTCACAAGATTGTAGCCGGGAAGTTTGAAGTTTCTCATCAGCTCAAATACTGCTTGTTCTTTGTCCTTGGCCTCAATCATCAGGTCCATGGTAGGCGGACAGGGGGGTAAAGTAGTAACGCGGGCACTGTGTTTGCGCCGTTGACGCGGGGTGATGGCGGGCGCAGTTTGTTCGGAATAATGCATCTTTTGGGTGATATTCTTCCGAGACCATGTTGCTGATATACGCTCGTAGAGTGGTATGATGTCCTCGGTGCCTTCTCGGACTTCATTGGCGTCAAAAATGATATTATGATGGTGATAGTCGAGAACAAGGGGGATATTGAGCTCCTCGCAAATAGGCAGTAGATCGTGGACGGACCAGCTCACGTCGTCATTCTCCAGAACCAATCGATTTTTGATGTCCTGCGACAACATAGCGTAGTTCGCTCGGAATCGATCCAATGTGGCAGCCTTATCACCAAACACTCCGCCCATATGAAGGATCATGACTGCATCGCGGTCCTGCTGTGGGGGAAGTTTGAGTAGCTGGAGCATTTCCGAGTGATACTCGAGATCGCGAACAGAGTTCTCGATAACTTCTTTCCTCGGTGATCCAAATTGAGTGAATTGGCCAGGATGAACCGATACCCGATGTCCAAGTTCTGCGACCACACGTCCTACATCTGCCAGCGCCTCTGAGGCAAATGGCCCCAGCTTATAGCCGTATTCCTTGTGACTGGCAAACGGGAACATCTCACTGCTGAGTCGCATGAACTTAATGCCATACTTATCATTCCAACGAATGATTTTGACCAAATCGCGTACATTCGCCAAGGCCAGCCCCTCGACGAAGGCTTGTCCGCGAGCAACATCGGCTGGTTGGTCGCGATCTGGACGATTCTTAATCGGGTGAGTGGGCTGGTCGGGATCTTGGAGCGGGTGTCGATTTTCGAGTATAGAGGCGATTCGACATGTTCGAGAACAGAATACGGAGGGAGTTGAATATCGAAGGTATGTATTTAGACAAGCCTGCTCAAGTCAGAATGCACGGTCATCGGCGGGCTATATTGTGCCTACCACGGCGCAACTCACATATCCTAATCGGCCTTTCCAGGGAAGAGGAAGGTAGCTACTATTCACTGGAGGAGGTCGGCCGAGCGCCTCTTTTAGCTCTTCCGCATCAAGGGGGATGTCTTCGTCTGATTCTGGGTTCAATGCAGCCTCCGCCTGACCCGCAGGTAAAGGTGTATCTCCATTGAGGATATCGGCCGGGGTTGCCTCAGGCCCAGGTGTCTTCGTCGCCCTGACCATATCTTCCGGATCCAGATATCTTGGTTCTCGGCCAAGGTCCTGCGAATATGCACGTGATGATGCACACCTCAATGTGTTTAGGGGACGTACAACACTTTTAGACGAGAAAGACGAGAGACGCAAAGCACATTGAGTTGCATGATGGGCATTATGGATTGGGGCGAGCGATCTGATTCTCGCCACGCAAATGGATTCGGGGATTCTCAATGACGTATGTCGACCCTGTTGGCTAGCTTCCAAGGAATGGACACGGATAGACAGACCCTGCAGTCGAGGGAAAGACCGACACATTCAGCGGACTTTGGGAGGTAGGTCAGGGAGTGTTGGGGGGTT
The DNA here is from genome assembly GCA_928213465.1 of Penicillium sclerotigenum. Classification (NCBI taxonomy): domain Eukaryota; kingdom Fungi; phylum Ascomycota; class Eurotiomycetes; order Eurotiales; family Aspergillaceae; genus Penicillium; species Penicillium sclerotigenum. The sequence goes on along the minus strand of CAKMRK010000318.1, from coordinate 17,528 downwards.
GAGTAGTTTGTAAAGGCGGCATGTTCCACGCGTTAATCAACGCGACTCTCCGCACCGCGACGCTAGACCTTGTCAACCTCATTAATCCCATCAACCTCATTCAAATCACAACTTGATATAATTATATTTGCACTATTGCTTGGACAGTTTCTGATCTACAATAATATGTAATAATATTAATAATACAACCAAAAATAACCTGATGCCTTAGGCCACACAACTCATGTGCCAAAAAAAAACGCCGAAGTCCAAAAGTGCCGAACGCACGAACCTCTTCAGCGGCAGAAAGCGGGACGACTTCCCCTCTCCTGAAGATATTTCTTTCTCCATGTGCTCCGCCACCATTTTATATTGGACACAGCACTATGCCATTGTGCAACCTTAAAACAAAATGTACATGGGTCCTATTAGTCTGCAGGGGCTATGTTTGTACGTACACACTACTGTTTTTGATATATTTACATACAATTGCCAGGAGAAAGCCCTTATCTGCCTGATCTCTGCGTACCTCGAGGATACATATCTTTCCAAGGAACACTGATATAGGCTGTGCTTGCCCAAATGGTACAGATTATACAGGGAAAAGGCTGTTTTACTACGGTACGAGGCCAAAGACCAGAGGCTAGGGGGTCTAGGCTCTCCAAGACAACACACGGCTTGAACTATACAGGTGTAATGATTTCATTGCCAAGGCTCAAAGTTGACAATGAATCCAATTTGTGTCATGGAATAAGCTTATCAGTTAATATCTGTGGGCATGTATGATTATCTACTTTGTATTGGATGATCCAGGTAGGCAACGAAGTTCTATGACTCTGCGGTATCCCCTATTCTATAGTGTTAGAGATCCAATGGGATATTAGCAAGTGTACCCAACACATGGACCGTGAACTCTATAACAATAGTCGGGATATGCGGATATACAATGACCACTTGAGGCACGGAGTAGTGATACGAGAAATCTTCATAGAACAACGCAGCAAGTTTTGGCCTCACAATTGCATGATTGGAGCTAGGGCCAAGCCGGGGTGGGGTTATGGATTGGGGCTAACGGCTATTTCGAACTTTTGTAACCCGGGTTAGCCATTTATAATCGCTTGTTATTCGCACTCTTTGTGAATTCCTGAATTCCCCCGAGGTCAAAGCACCTGTTCCATTGCAGAACAAGAACAATTGCCGCAATGACTCCCGAGGAAATCAAACCGAACCTTGTTCCCCCAGAACCCATCGCCATCTGTGGAATGTCTGTACGTCTCCCTGGAGGCCTACACACACCCCAACAGCTCTGGGATTTCTTGATTGCCAAAGGAGATGCCCGTGGCCAAGTGCCAAAGTCCAGATATAATGCCTCCGCATACTACTCTAAGACGCAGAAACCGGGCAGCGTCAAGACCGAATATGGATACTTTCTGGATGAAAGTATTGACATTGCTTCCATAGATACGTCTTTCTTCACAATGGGAAAATTGGAGGTAGAGCGAATGGACCCACAGCAACGGCAGATGCTGGAAGTTGCCAGGGAGTGCATGGAAGATGCTGGCGAAACGAATTGGAAAGGACGACCGATTGGCTGCTACATGGGCAGCTTTGGTGAAGATTGGCTTGAGATCTGTGTTAAAGAAACCCAGCAGTATGGCCAACATCGAGTGAGCGGATACGGGGACTTCATGCTGCCTAACCGAGTCTCATATGAGATGGACCTGACGGGACCGAGGTTAGTTAACCTATATTTCTTTTTCTTTTGCGATGGAATAAAAATTGCTAAGTGGAAGAAATAAAGCATGGTCGTACGTACTGCCTGTTCGGCAAGCCTTGTTGCACTGCACGAAGCATGTCTGGCAATTTCCAGGGGCGACTGTGAGGGAGCCATAGTTGGCGGTGCCAATTTGATCATGGCGCCGGGCATGACAACTGCCATGACTGAGCAAGGGGTGATTTCACCCGATGGCTCTTGCAAGAGTTTCTCTGCTGATGCCAATGGCTATGCGCGAGGAGAGGGAATCTCCGCTATCTTCATCAAGCCGCTGGCTGATGCTGTCCGGGATGGAAACCCAGTTCGAGCGGTTATCCGTTCGACAGCATCTAACAGTGACGGAAGGGGTGCTGGAATTGGCACCCATGTTCCTAATGATGTTTCACACGAGGCCATGATCCGTCGCGCGTATGAGGTGGCAGGTATTACAGATTATTCCCAGACCGCGTTTGTTGAGTGTCATGGTACTGGCACCCAAGTTGGAGATCCCATCGAAACCCGAGCAGTGGGCCGGGTTTTTGGCCCTTCCGGTGGGGTGCTCATTGGTTCCATCAAGCCTAATCTTGGTCATTCTGAGGGAGCCTCAGGGATTACATCCCTAATCAAGTCGGTACTGGCCCTGGAAAATCGTACCATCCCTCCAAATATCAAGTTTAAGGAGCCGAACCCCAATATCCAGTGGGATGAATATGGACTCGCTGTTCCCACAGAACCGATGCCATGGCCTGAGGCTCGGAGTGAGCGAATCAGTGTGAACTCCTTCGGCATTGGAGGTACAAACGCTCACGTAGTTCTCGATTCGGCTCGGAGCTTTGGTGTCTCCCCCATTCTCCTACAGCATACCATTTCGCCGCAGCTGCTTGTTTATTCTGCAAATAATGTCGATTCACTAAAAAAGATGATTTCCCACTATACAGCCTATGTCCAGAAGAACCCAGCCAGAGTTGCAGACCTGGCATTCACTCTAAGTAATAAAAGGGAACATCTTCCTCATCGGGCATTCTCCGTGAACAACAAATTGGGTCTGCTCACGACTTCAGCACCCTCCAAATCTGGCGAGGCACCAAATATCGTCATGGTTTTCACTGGCCAGGGCGCTCAGTGGCCACAAATGGGTGGCTCTATGATCCACAACACCACCTATCCCACATTTAAAAAGAGCATTCAAGATCTTGACTCACATTTGCAAACCCTCACACATGCCCCGGAATGGAGCATTGAAGAAGAGCTCTTGAAGGGCTCGGATACTAGTAGACTGGGATCATCTGAGTTATGCCAGCCACTCTGCACAGCAATACAAGTGGCTCTGATCGACACTTTTGCCTCCATTGGAATTCAGCCTGCTGCTGTTGTGGGCCACTCTAGTGGTGAAATAGCTGCTGCATACGCTGCCGGTGCCATCACTGCCAATGAGGCAATCACGATTGCGTTTTATCGCGGTCAAGTCACCAAGCTACAAACCAAACCTGGAGCCATGGCAGCTATAGGTGTGGGAAGTGAGGACGTCCAGCAATATCTAGAGGATGGTGTCATCGTTGCTTGCGAAAACTCGCCCAAGAGTGTTACCCTCGCTGGTGATAAACATGCTGTTGAGCATTCAGTTGACAACATTAAGATGGCTTACCCTGATGCTTTAGCCAGACAGTTGAAAGTCGACAAGGCCTACCACTCTCATCATATGGCTGAGATAGGCGATGAGTACTATTCTTTGATTGAAAATGAAGTATCCGCCAAGGCTCCAAATAAGTTGTTCTTTAGCAGTGTTGAGAACAAGTTATTTACCGAAGCCCAGAATTTCGGCCCCGAATACTGGCAGATGAACCTACAATCCCCAGTGCTCTTCTGTTCGGCTGTTTCATCCATAATCCAGCACCCGATTTCGAAGAATATGGTGCTGCTTGAGATTGGGCCACACTCCGCTCTTTCGGGTCCCTTGCGACAAATCCAGAGCCATCTTTCCACTTCTTTCCCTTATATTTCTACATTTGTTCGCAACCAGGACAGTACAGAATCCTTCCTGACTGCCATTGGGCAGCTGCATGTCCTCGGTGCTATCTCCGAATGGGATAAGGTTATCAGCAAGGGCTCTACTCTCCCAGATCTTCCCAGGTACCCATGGGATCACTCAAAAGGGTTTTGGTATGAGTCTCGGTTGAGCAAGGAGTGGAGACATCGCGAACATAAGTATCATGATCTTTTGGGTGTACGGGTATCAGAGAGTTCTAACTTCCATCCTGTTTTCCGAAACCTCTTCCACCTAGACAATGCTTCGTGGATTCGTGATCACAAGATCGCCGACGATATTGTCTTTCCCTTTGCTGGCTATGCTGCGATGATTGGAGAGGCTGTGAGACAACTCACTGGGGTCAGCGAGGCATTCAAACTACGCAATGTCATTGTCAGCACTGCCCTCATCTTAAATGAGGGCGCACCAGTTGAGATCGTGACAACACTAAATCGCCATCGGTTGACTGATTCTCTCGACAGTGAGTGGTGGGAATTTACCATTGCCTCTCACAACGGAACAAGTTGGACCAAGCACTGCTCGGGTGAGGTTAGATCGTATAGCGAACATCTTGAAGATTTAGACAAGAAAGCTCCTCTTGTGCGCAAGATTGAAACGCGCCGTTGCTACCATTCTATGGCCATGTCTGGTCTTAACTTCGGACCATCATTTCAACGTCTCGACCATGTCCGATCAGACACTGCTGCGCAGAATGCGACATCCGAACTTGTTGCAAAGAATACTGATGGGGATAACTATCATCTGCACCCCACAGTCATTGATGCCTCACTGCAGCTGCTTAGCGTGGCTGCCTCCAAGGGATATGCCGACCAGATAACCAACATAATGGTCCCTACTTACATTCAAGAAATGTCAATTTACCGTTGTTATGAGAATGTCCAAGTTCAAGCTTCCGCATCTTACACCCCGGACGGCTCTATCATCGGTAGTGGCCAGTGTATTACCGCAGGGGGCAAGGTTGCTCTACGCAGTTCTGGAGTGAAGCTTTCTGTTCTTGATCATCAGAACTCTGACAAGGCAGACAACGCCACTGCTTGTGCAGAGTGGGCTCCTCACATCGACTTCCTGGATGTCAACACTCTCATCAAGCCATTGATTGACCGCAGTGATTACATGCCCGCCTTGACAGAGCTATCTCACCTGTGCATGATTTACACACAGCGTGTTATTGCAGAACTAGGTACTTCAATTAGCCACATGCACGAATATCGATCATGGATTGATCAACACCTCCTTTCTATGGATTTGCGGAGTCTCCAAATTCTTGACAATACTTCCATTGAGCAGCGAGTGAAAGAACTCGTTCATCAGATGTCCCAAACCAACGGCGCCCATTTTGCTGTTGGCATTGAGACGGTCTTCAACAACATCCAACAGATTTTCACTGGAGAGGCAGAAGCTCTGGATCTCCTTCTAGCCGACGACATATTGGCCAACGTCTACGATGCTATGGATCAGTGCGATATTTCCAGATTCATCAGGCAATTAAGCCACAGCAAGCCTAATCTGCGTATCCTCGAAATAGGTGCCGGAACCGGTGGGTCTACAGCTAATCTCCTAAAGCTGTTGACACCTGGGGGCAGGACCCTATACACGAATTACACCTTCACTGATATCTCATCTGGCTTCTTTGTTGCTGCAAAGCATCGCTTTGCCAATTACTCGAACCTTGAATACGCTACTCTCGACATTAGCAGGGATCCCTCCGATCAGGGTTTCGATGGTCGCAAATACGACCTAATTCTGGCGACTAATGTCATCCACGCCACTGCATCCTTGAATGAGAGTCTGAGCAATGTTCGGAAACTTCTTTCTCCCTCCGGATGGTTTTTGCTTCACGAATTGACACCCACATCCAAATGTATCAACTATATCTTTGGAACTCTAGCCGGTTGGTGGTACGGTGAGGCTGATGATCGGTCGGTCGAGCCTTACATAGGCGTTGAGCGCTGGGAAAGAGAACTCAAGGCCGCTGGATTCCGCACTCCTGATGCTGCAGTTCTGGATTCAGATTACCCACATCAGTTAAACGCCATGATTGTGGCTAGACCTGAAATTGATATCGCACCTAGGAAATCCGTCACGCTCTTGACCCTCCCTGTGTCAAAATCTGCCGGCCCGTTGATTCAGGCTCTGGAGAACAGGGGATACTCCGTTTATCATTCTCAGCTTGGCGAAGAGCTCCTGCCTGACAAACAAGACGTGATTGCTTTGCTTGATGATGAAGCTCCATTCTTTGAAAATATGGATAACCAACGATTTGGCTCTTTCAAGAAATTGGTGGAGAGCTTAAATACATGTGGTATTCTCTGGGTGACTCATTTATCACAAGCCCAATGCCGGGACCCAAGATTTAGCCAGATCAACGGCATAGCAAGGACGATTCGCAATGAATTGCTTGTTGACTTTGCTACTTGCGAGGTTGATGATCTTGATCTCTCTCTGGAGAAACTCATCGACGTATATGAGAAGTTCCAACTCCGCCAGGAAAACGAGATCCTCAAGCCTGAATTTGAATACGCTATTGTGGACAATACGGTCCAAGTCGGGCGGTATCATCCTTTCACAATGCAAGATGAGCAAGAGACGTCGGGCTCAGATGGTAGCATGGCTCTTCGAACCAGTAAGCCCGGCCGCTTGGCTTCGTTACACTGGGCTCATGAGGATGTCAACCCTCTGAAGGGAGATGAGGTGGAAATTGACGCTTACGCAATCGGTTTGAATTTCAAGGTAGGTTCGAAGGCAACAGGTGGACATAATAACTCATACTGACCTGAGTCCGTAGGATGTCTTATGTGCCATGGGCATTGTCGAAGCCAAAGATAATGAATTTGGCCATGAAGGCGCCGGCATAGTCCGCCGTATCGGTCCAGAAGTTCAAGACCTGAAGGTCGGTGACCATGTCATGGCCGTTGGAAGCTGTTTATTTGGGACACAATTAGTTCTCTCCGAGAACCTATGCGAGAAGATCCCAGGTGGATTAAGCTTCAGTGATGCGGCCAGTATGCCTTGCGTGTTTAGCACATCAATCTACTCCATCTTCCACGTTGGCAATCTGAAGAAGGGGGAAGTTCGTTTCCCCTCAACCCTCTGACTTTTTAGGCTAACTTTTTGACGTATTTTATAGTCCATTCTTATCCACAGTGCATGCGGTGGAGTTGGTATTGCGACCATTCAGCTTGCTCAAATGGTTGGTGCCGAGATTTATGCGACTGTCGGTAACGAGGAGAAGGTCAAGTATCTCATGGACACGTTTGGGCTTCCTCGGAACAGGATCCTCAACTCCCGTAATACATCGTTCGTCGAGGATATTATGCGGGAGACCAATGGACAGGGTGTCGACTTGGCATTAAACTCATTGTCTGGTGAACTACTGCATGCTACATGGAAGTGTATTGCGCCGTTTGGAAAGATGGTCGAGATTGGCAAGCGCGACTTGATTGGTTCTGGGAAACTTGATATGACTCCTTTCTTAGACAACCGGAGCTACTGCTGTGTCGACTTGGATCAAATTTGTTCCAGAAAGCCGACCCTCGCAAAGAAGTATGTATCATCAATAAATAGGAGAACGTCCATGTATGAGATTCGATAACTGACATCATGCAGGCTGCTGAAGGAAATTGTCCACCTGCTCAGGGAGCGCTATATCTCTCCTATTCGACCCAAAAAGGTCTTTAGTTCCGATGATATACACGATGCCTTCCGTTACATGCAGCAAGGCACTCATCTAGGAAAAATCGTCATTTCGATGCGCGATGCTTCAGGCCAGGTCAGCGCAGTACGAAAAATCCAGCAACAAAAGAAGCCCATACAACTTGACAGCTCCGGTGCATACCTGCTTGTAGGCGGCCTTGGCGGTCTGGGTCGGGCTATATCTACGTGGATGGTCCAACATGGAGCTCGACACCTCATATATCTTTCCCGAACTGCGGGTTCAAGACAGGTCCACCAAGAATTTGCCCAAGAGCTTGTTAGCATGGATTGTCGCGTCGATTTCGTTCGAGGTAGCGTGTCCAACATCGAAGATGTGACCACCGCAATCACACGGGCCCATGGCCGGCTTCGGGGTATCTTGCAGATGTCCATGATGCTTTCTGATCGGAGCCTTGCACGCATGACACTGGAAGAGTGGAACACGGCTGTTGACCCGAAGGTCAAGGGAACATGGAATCTTCATAATGCTTCGGTATCTGCGAATGCGGAACTTGACTTCTTTGTTCTTTTTAGTTCGGTGTCCGGTGTCTTTGGACTTCCTGGTCAGATCAACTATGCTGGTGCCAACACGTTCCTAGACGCGTTTTCAAAATACCGGTTTGGTCTAGGACTACCGGCTTGCGCTATCGATATTGGTATCGTCGAGGGAGTAGGTTATGCTGCCGAGCAGGAGGAAATCATACAAAAGCTCAAAGCTGCTGGCGGCTTAGGCAATACGGTGTCAGTGAGCCAGCTTTTTAGCGCAGTAGAGGCAGCGATGACGCCTATGCCAAGTAAGTCGACACGTGAAGCAAGCAATTTCTGCGTTGGAATTCGCCCCAACATGCCGCTGGCCGATAAAAGAAACCGTTTGATTTGGAAGAAGGACATACGAATGTCAGTATTTCATAATACTGGAGCACCTGGTACCACCTTGTCCTCTGCTTCTAGCGCTGGCCTGGAGGCTTTTGTCACCCAGGCCAAGGGTGATGCAGTGCTACTGAGCCAACCTGATACTGCTGAAATGCTCGCTGTGGAAATTGGAAAGAAGGTGTTTAGCTTCTTGCTCAAACCGGAAGAAAACCTGGTAACATCGTGCTCCTTGTCTGAGCTTGGAATGGATTCTCTCGTGGCAATTGAGGTAAAACAGTGGTGGAAGGCGACATTTGAGTTTGATATCAGTGTCCTCGAACTGATGGGAATGGGCACCCTTGACATACTCGGGGAGCATGCTGCTCGTGGCATGCTTAAATTGTTCCATGGCGTACAAGATCAAGCTGATTGAACACTATGAGGCTGTAATTTATTTCAAATGTGAGTAAGCCTTGAAGATATATTGAAAGAAAAAGAATCATGACAATAAAACCAATGAGACACAACAGCGATTTCTCGCCAAGTTCCACACTTTTTCCTCCCTTGAAATCCAAGAATGGTGTGGCTGAGGTGCGACAACCTTTGGGGATGAACTATACTGCATCGACTATTCTAATTATTCATTTTTGTTCAGACTTGATGGGATGCCTCTTGCTGAGGAAGTTGAAACACCATTGCCCAAATACCTAACGACACAGCCAGCATAGCGAGCAAGATCGGCTGCAGCACTGTCACCCCCCTAGCCTGAGCAATGGCGCCAATCATGAATGGGAAAACAGCACCACCACCCATAGAAAAGGCAGCCGCAAATCCAATAGCAGCAACGTGAAGATTCTTCGGTAGCAATTGTGTCGCCACAATCACAACTCCCGGGAAGATAGTCCCCATAAAGAATCCAACAAATGCAACCGCAACCGCGGATACAATAAACTCAGGTACGAGCCAGAAGATAAGCTCAAGAGCAATTGCAAGCAAGATGTATATAGCAATGGACAACTTCTCGCCAATTCGCGGTGACACAAACCCTAGCACGAATCGACCAACTGTGATACCAAGCCAGAAGCCTGTCTCTGCCATTCCGGATTCAAATGGGTCGCCGTGTCGGACATTCGTCATGAAGACAACAATCCAACCTCCGATTGCTACTTCAATTCCACCATAGAGAAAGAGGAAGATCGCGCATATCCAGGTGACCTTATATGTGAGAGCAAGGCGTGTTTGAGATAATGCCCCTCCTCTGCCAGGGAAAGTAGGATTCTCTTCTTGGTATTTACTCCCAGTTTCAGACCAAAAAGCGCTCGTAGAGTAAACCAGGGCGATGACAGATGCTCCGGTCTATATTTCATGGTTAGTTCGTCGGTATCCAGTGGTTGCAAGATGAGATAGTGGGGATCGAGATACCATCAGATAGTAGTAAGAATACCATTCCCATCCAGCTTTGATAATTAAACTCGTAGCAACGAGAGGGCTAATAGTGGCCCCAACACCATAAAATCCATGGAAGAAACCGAGCACTTCATGCGAGTTCGCCATATTCCCGATCCATACATTCCATGCCGCATTGTGAAATCCGCTCCCCAGGCCAACCAGCATATACATAAGCACCAGAACTGGGAAGGGGGGATGGACAGATATGACTGAGAATGCAATAATATGGCAGGTCGGGGCAATTATTGTGATTCCTCGTCTGCCAAGGGTCTGATGAATTAAATTGCTCAGGATAGCGGATATGGTATAGCCCACAAACGGCGAAAGGAAGACTAGGGAGACGACTGTATAGCTCTTTTGATAGTAAACCTCTAGCTATAGATTCCAAGCAAGATGGTCAGCTCAGCTATTTGATATAAGATCAGGTCAAAGCTTAGTTGGTGACACAAACATAGGGAATGATTGCTCCATATGCGGCATCATTGGATCCCATCACAAAGGCACACCAAAACGTGGCAGTCACCTTCCATATGGTTGTTTTTGACTCGTTCCATCTTGGCGCAACGTTTACTGCATGCAAAGGTGGGGTGTCATCGGTCTCTGAAGGCGTAGCTTCAGGCGTATATTGGTATTCAGATTCGCCTGAATTCGATGACCATAACCGCAGGCTCGAGCTCTCACTTCCGCTCATTTCCGGTGTCGTTAGTTCCAAGGTCGAAAGGTTGAAGGTGACAGTAAGAAACGTGAGATTGAGGGGCTATATGAGACACACTCATGGAAATATGCGGGGGAGCCAACTGGCGAATGCAACCCCAATCTTTTATATGTGGTTTTATAGAGCTATTCCTGCTCATCAATGGGATTAATAAGTTCTATCTAAGTCTACTTTTACTACCTCTTTTTCAAGTCTAGTAGGTCTACATTCATTTGTAATTAAAATAGCTATTCATCATGATGGAAAGTTCAACGACAGCATTCCGAAGCTAGCATGGAACCCTAGAGGTTGAATGATGATATAAATAGCCATCAAGGACGCCAAGATCAAAGTAGTGGTATATAATATAGAGCCCTGTCAATCTTGCCATCGTGTGAATAAAAAGTAACGCAGGAATGTAATAAATGCCGGTCACGTGGTGGTATTCACTCCATCAGCGCATGTTTACCCGACTTCGGTATGTCTCCTAGTCTTCAATCTTTCCATCTTGGGAAAAAGAAATAGCCACATCACGTCAGCATTTTCTAGTTGAAATGGCGACAACCTTGCAGATCCCCCTAAAAAGGCCTAATCTAAAGGAGTTCCTTCATCCCCTGCGAGTCGAACTCGAGACCTTGTATGACTTATCCTGTCGGCTGTCATCGTCTTATAAAAAGTTGGCAGCAGAATCTTCAGAACACTTTATTCCAAGTGCTCTTACACGTCTTCCAACAGGTCATGAAACAGGACGCTATCTTGCTGTCTATCTTGGTCTCTCCTACCTTCGTGTAGCCTTCATCGACCTCTTGGGAGATCAACATGTCGAAGGGCATGCACGCGTGCGGCGCACATTAGAGAAGGCATGGCCTATTGAAGAGCATCTACGACAAGATAATTCTAGTGATCTTTTTACATGGATTGGAGACTGTATCGCCGAGGTGGTTGCAGACAGACTGGCCAACCCAAGTGAAGAGCGGGTTGATCAAATAACGACAGGCATTTCATTTTGTCTACCTATAAAGTATAGTTATTCCTCCAGAGTCAGCTCTGTGTTCCTGTGACTAATCTACTATAGACAAGATTCCCTCGATGAAGCTATCTTGATGTCCACAGGGAAAGGCTTTTCTCTAAACTCAGACCTCAATCTCCGCCAAGCCTTGCTGAATGGATATGAACGCCATACATATTCAACTCATGGAGATGAAATGAAAATGCCTACCAAACGCCGCAGGCTGTTCTCTCTGCCTAAATTGAAAGTCGCAGTCATGATCAACGATACAACCGCGACCCTTGCTTCGTTGGCGTACTCCATCCCTTCCTTGCCCAACACCCGTGTTGTTATGGGTCTGATTGTGGGAGCAGGATGCAACACGACCGTTCCCATGAAACTTTCCGACTTGCATGAATCCAAAACTAAAAGAATTCTTGAAAAGCACCCCGATGCACAGGAAACACTCATCTCGACTGAATGGACCCTCTCCACGGCGGCGGCTTCTTTCGATGAGCTTGGTATCCGAACTAAATGGGACCTTCAGCTGGATAGAAATTGCAAAAGACCCGGTTTCCAGCCAATGGAATATATGGTCGGTGGTAGGTACACTGGCGAGCTCGTCCGCATCGTCTGTTATGATTGGTTCCATGGTGTTTTGGGAATACAACGCTCTAAATTGCCACAGAAGTTGGTTGAAGAATATTCTCTTTCAACAGACTACCTCTCCCTTGTGATTGCCTCTTCTCTGTCTGATGAGCGCCTAGCAAGCGAGTTGTCCAAGACTCTTCAAACATCTGCTGAGAGTGATTGGGCCTGGTCGCCTGACTACGCTCGTGATATTCGGGCCATTGCCTCGGCTGTGCAGGATCGGGCGGCTTCCTTGGTAGCATCTGCGGTCGTTGGTCTCCTAGCTTGCACCAACGAAGTCCAACTGTGCAACACGGTGCCCAAGTGCACTGATAGTGAAAAATTGAAACCGGAAGCTGAAGGTACTAAACAAAAGGACTCGGAGTCAGGTTCATTGTCGACGCCAGGTTGGAATAGCGGGCCCGAGGAGCTTGCCGTGGCTTTCTCTGGCGGAGTAATCCAACATTATCCTCACTATAAACAAACTGTACAGAGATATATTGATCGACTGCTGCTTCGAGCAGGTCCTCAAGTAGGTGGAAAGAGTGTCTTCTTACGGGAGGCCAGTGATGGCGGGATCATCGGAACTGGTGTCCTTGCAGGAACGGCGTCGGGGGAGATCGGGGAAATTAAGGTCACTATTGATTCGATATCATAACTTTCTGCCAAGTGATAGTCATATAGATACATTACAAAATACATCTCACATTTCCCCCTCGGGGATTCACCAGGGGAAAAAAAATGCCAAACCCCACTTTGGCTGCCGACGTCAGTACATTTCCATGCCATTCCGTCAACCGAACAACCATTTAATGTCATTGGAATCGAAGATTTACTTCAAGAATTGTGTAGAGCCCGCCTAGCTTTTCATTTCCGAGCCTCGAAACCGTTGGGGCCAATAGATATCGGCCCGTTCCACGAGCAATTAGGGCTGGCTGTGCAATTTCAATTACCGCCCTTCCTGCATGTTCGTGAATCGGCTGAAGACTTTATTTCCATCATCACGCCTTTTCTGCCGAGACTACCGCGTGATGGCCTGGTGCATTCTTTTGTGTGGCCGAAGGGGAGATGCTCCAGCTTGTGGAATTGGGTCTCGAGATTAGTGTCAATGGTGTCTCGTTCCGGACAGATGAATAGTTGGAAATGGTTCGAAATATTCCATTGGACAAGTTCCAGCTGGAGACTGATTTGGCATGGTGCGAGGTCTTGTCCAATGACCCTAAAGTCGTGGCTTACCTGGAAACTGCGAAGCCTTTGCCCGCCAGTCAGAAACATAACAAGTTGATACTGGGGCAAATGGTCAAGACACGCAATGAAAGTTATTTTATGGAGCGTGTGGGATTAGTTGTGGTGGGTTTGAAGGGTATCGCTATGGAAGAAGTGGACGAGGCCACTTGGAATAATAGTAGTCGGATGTTTTGGCTAACCCAATGTATATAATTAGAATCGATGGACAGGAGTTGAGAGATGATACAGATGACCTAGTCTAATTGGATTATTTTGAACTTTCAATGTTTGAAGTTCATTCGTAGCATACTCAACTAGAAGAGCAATACATAATGTACATCCTATGCTAGAAGTTCCGCGACAAACCCTACAATTTTAACGCGTAGTACATCCTATGACCTATGAGCCCTAAGTCCTGCGACAGTGGATTTTTACCCGCATCCCATCAACTATATATATCTACTTTCAACTATATATTTCACCACCATAATATATTAAAATCATATTAAATTTAAATATTAATAGATAGAGAATTAGCTAATGAATTCAATACATTCAATATTTAGTATAATACCCCTCTGCTTTACGCGTAGCAAGTAAGCTCCTAAGTATAGATCGGATCAAATCGTCAATTACATTAATCGAGTGCATCCCATATAGTGTATATAGCTCTTTTAAAATACGCCTGATCCGCCTCACTTCTGCTCATTTCAATCAATTCGGGGAGGATAGAAGGTAGATTCTACCAGATTTCTCCGCCTTAGGTGATATTTATATTGTTTATATGGTTTAGTTGTGATAGGATCCTATAAAGGATCCTGTCTTATTGATTCCTTTCTTTTTGATCTCTATACTTAGTATTCTCGTTGAAATGCACTGTTTTGCTTGAAGAACTGGCTGGTAATAATAGTGGCTAAGAACCACAAAGATAAACTAATCGATCTATCTACTTTTATAAGAAGCTGTAATAGTTCTTCGAATATAAGTCATATTTCACTATCTCCCTTAAGAAGGTGTGAATTCTGTAAGAAAAATTCAAGTAGCATTTCTTCAAATCTCTCAATCAAAGGAATCGGCCTACCTATGGTATCTTAAGATATACCGAATTTGCTGCACTAGGTGTTCCTTAACATTCCTTAACATGGGTAATGGCAAGGGCAAGAGCTGAAGCATTCCTTTCATTCTGGTAGTCGATAGTCAACCTGTCATTGTGATACCATTGGGATTTTGACGATTGATATCGCTATTGGAAGGCGAGTCCCCCAAACCCCCCTAAAAAGGGTAGGCCTATTTGCTATTTTTCAAGTCTGGCCTTACAACCCATTGCGTTTGCTTTTTAAAATCCTCTCTCTCCTTGCCTGTCATAGATTTGAGGCCAGTTTCTCGCAACTCTGAAAAGAGCGCCAGAGCATCATTATAGAGATGTTTAGGGGTCCACCCATCCCGGGAAATGATAAGTGAAACAGAATCCCAAAAATCTTGGACATCGTTCCACCCCTCACTTTCTTCTGAGTGGATACGAAGCTCATCCTCTGTAAAGTGAATAGGACATGGAAAATCAACCCCCAGTTCATTCCAATATCTGCAGCTTAATTAGACCAGAGCCAAGCTTCACAACTTCCGGAATATCGAAGGCACTTACTTCTCTATTCGAATCAAGGATTCCCTTAAGGGCAAAATATCATCGTCCCACGTATCGCCAACAAATTGTATAGGTTCGCACCTTGTCCGACCATGATTAAAACGGATAACTTTGTCCAAGAGAGGCACCTCCTTGGCAATCTGCTTTTCGTAAAGGTATAGAATAATAGATCTGCTCATCTGTTCCCTTACCCTTTTTTTGTCATCAGGTTCAAGGTCTTTGAAGTTTGCAGGAGCCTTTAATATGATATCCCCATGATATTCAACCAGCCGTGGATGGCGTGCCTGGAGTATCAACGGGGCAGCCCAGGTTCCTTGCCAGTCTATTACACTAGAGATACGCCCATCTTGAACAAAGATATTCGCCGAATGGAGGTCCGTATGCCATATATGAGACGCGACAACAGCGGGATCACTCGGAAACAGGTATGGAGCAACTCTCAGGTATCGTCGAAGCAACGATAAATGGCTGCTGGGAGAGTTTTGTGTCACAGAGGCTACCAATGGGTCATCCTGCGACTTGGGAACCGCATACTGTGCGATCCATTCTAGCTCTCGATGAGCAAGGGAGATGGCAAAATCTTGCGTATGTTTCCCTTTGAGAAGTCAGGAAGTGAATCACAGACAAAGAAAAAAAGGCACCTACATGGGCCACGGTCTATATTCATTACTGCACGTTCTTTGTGCCAATAGGCCCTCTCCGCAACCGGCCCAATAGCGAATCGACGCATCACCGAGTTTTTGACATCTGCTGGTAGGTCACCAACAACTTCAGCTGCGGAAGCACCAGGTATATTTTCGCTGGTATAGTACAGATTGCCGTAACTAGGGCCCCGTTAGTGGTGAGAATGTGGGGCCAAGCTTGCGTTATTGCCAGACCTGTTGAAAGAAACAGAAGCCATCTTTTTCTCCAAGGAAATCAGATCCTTCATTATCGCGATCCTTTGTTCAAGAGAAAGATTCTCCCAAATATCGTCCAGTTTTGCTCCAGGCGCCTCCTCCATGATTATGTATTCGGACTGAACAGGATTATCCGCATCGGAACTCCAAGCAAATACGCGGGGGGTTGGGATATCTAGAACGCTGTGTGCCTGTCATCCTATTAGAATTGACAAATCCAATGATCTAGTGGGGGGTTAAAGGCATGATTCTTACAAATTCCATCGTCGCGACTTCGGAAGCTGTCATGTAGTACCGGGGCCCTGCAATAGGATGAGGAATCTTGGCGATTGCATTCATCCCGTTATCCATCGTAAGCTTGAAAGTCTTGTTGAACGAGCCTTCCGCCAATTTCGTGATTTCAACGCATTTATTTGCCCCAACGCTACTCGCAGCCATTTTCAGGAGTTCGGGTACGTTGAAGGGAGAAAACCGATCTCGAAGTTGCCGTTCTTCGTCCCAAAGCCAGCGACCGCTAGTGTAGTGGAAGAAGTCCGTACAGTCCGTACAGGACAACTGCACGCTCGGGGAGCTCATTAATCGAGTGGGCGGAGGGGGTTTGTAGGTCGAAAAGAGTCGTACGAAATGCCGATGGAAATTTCCTGCAAGTAAACCCGAGAACCGATGTGTGCCAGTCTTGTTCGAGTTTCGACCCTCGAGTCTCCGTCTCAAAGTTGTGCCTCCTCGGACTAGATGGTTGGCCCAAGGATTTCCAGATCGAGTTAGAATCATTTTTAAACAGGTCTGTGCATTCGAGGTTGATGCATATTGGTGCTGTGTCCTCGTCGGGCGGCACGCG
Organism: Penicillium sclerotigenum; assembly: GCA_928213465.1. NCBI lineage: Eukaryota > Fungi > Ascomycota > Eurotiomycetes > Eurotiales > Aspergillaceae > Penicillium > Penicillium sclerotigenum. Next base: position 837 of record CAKMRK010000318.1, on the reverse strand, counting down.
AAGATTGAGTCTGCCTTTTTCTTTAAACCGCCAGATATTCACCCCGTGCCTTGTCTACAGATGGACCTGGCAACTAGCTATCCATTGATTGGATGGAGCATAAATACCTAGAGAGAGCTCAAACAAGGTTATGCAATTGATTCGATATGTGAAAGTAGAAGTATATCTCTAGCCCACTTTTGCTTATGAGCTTGGAAAGAGGAGTAGAGAGTAGGTAACATTGGTCCTGCAGGAACATACATTCCACAAGTTGATCCAAGTCCCAGAGCCCTGTGACAGATTGGATCACGTGGATTAATTCCTTTGCACCGCTGCCCGACGCAAAATCTACAGGAGATGGAGTACGGACCACTAGTGCCTACTCCTCCTTCTACTCCTCCGCTACGACTTTACGCTGGCGAAAACAACGATGTTGCAACGAATTCGGGGATATGATCGATCATTTGAACAGATGGCAATCAACACCCAGCGATTATCACTCTATGCTCCGAGAAAGTCTTGCTATTACCTGTAGACTACCCCGCCGTTTGGAGCGCCAGAAAACACCGCGAACAAAGAACGAAACTAATATACATAACCGAGCGAAAAAAAAAAAAAAAAAAAAAAAAAAAAAAAAAAACCCCGCCTGACAACAAACAAACCGTATACACATACAGCCAATACACAGTGCACCCGATTGTAAATGAGATAAAACAGCTCACAAAATGTTCATTCTGATACATAGAAAAGATGATGACACGCATTCACGAATACGAAACGGAATCCACTCATACAGACATTGCTTTCACGATTTGTTTTTGTCACTGGGTTGTACCTTCTTGGAGTGACTTATAGGTT
>CAKMRK010000317.1:0-35778 GCA_928213465.1 Penicillium sclerotigenum | reverse complement strand
TTAAACCGTGACTGGAGGACAGAGCAAAAGTATTTGTTTTGGTTTTTAAATTAATAAACTTTAACAGTTATACACTTTGTTTCCCTCCAACGGTTACGTTTGGTGTAAAAACACAGCTCGTCACTTTTCCTTGTTTAGTTTGTCGTTTTGAAATTCCACCACCCCCCCCCCCCCCCTTTCCCTCTTCCTTTCTCCCGGAATTAGGAAGGTCCTCCGAGGGGAATCACGTCTTTCTCTGCCACCCAAATCAGAGGTCAACCAGCTCCAGTCACTCGGTTCCCCTGTCTCCTATGTCAGTTCCTAATGCTCCTTAGCCTTTTACCAAGACACCGGTGCCTCGTTAGGCTTGTCACTAGGTGATTTAGAGGACCCCGCCGTAGTGGACACTAAATTGGAACTTCTCATCCCTGAACAGATTTGGGGAAATAGGGAAATATTTCCATTTCACGGAGTACGGAATACGGAGTACGGAATACGGAGTACGAAGTACGCACGAAGCACGAAATATTACAGAGTACTCTGTACTCCTGGGATTATTTGTATGAGTCCCACGGGTTGCCTGACATATAGAAGGGTTCACGCCCTGCCTCGTGCTTTCCAAAGGGTTTCACTACTACACCCTGTATGTTGTTTGTGATTCTCTATATTTGACACACCACTTGGACATGCATATGGAGCATTTATCATCGACTCCGCTTCGTTTTAATTACTATTCCGTATGTTGTACTCTGTATATTGTACTCCGTACTCTGTATCTTCTGGATATTCCATCTTCAGGGGGATTTTCTATAATTACTTCTGATTACTATTTTATTACTATTATTACTCCTGAAGTTAGTTTTCCCCCCTAATTTCACTTCGCCCCCATCCTTTCACTCAAAGCGAATTCGAGAATCGCCACCTTATGGACAAGCCACCAAGTTATTTTAACCACTTTCCCTAATGGTTCGGCCCAGTCGGATAAGCCACCTTATTCCCCGGCTGTTGCAGCTGATTGACGCTACACATGCAAGCTAGCATATTGTGCGAAGTCCCACTCCACGAAATTGGAACTTTCCTCTGGTCTCCACGATCCGCGCATCCCCCGTTTCTAGCGCATGCGCCGAACCCCCTTAGAAGCTCATGTGGTCCAGCTAGAACCCGCTAGACGCATGGTAGAACATTTGGTGGCAGTGTCAGATCCCGGGTGGAGCTCTGGAGCTCTTCGGCTCGTGGTTACAACCATCATACTCCGAAATTACCCCTCCGACTTCCGTACGGAGTATGGTCGCTTGATTCAGAATGACGCTAGAAAGGACGGAACTCTTTGCTCCTGAATTAGTCTGACTTGCTTCGGGTATCATTCCCTCATTCCCGTGTTAGGTACTCCATACTCTGTATGTAGTTGTATGGCTAGGGGATATCGCCGAGAGTGGTTATACAACATATATTTCACATGACACTGTTCAGGTACGCTTCCGATCTTGCTCTCTACTTGACCTGCGCAACCTGCTGAAATAGGAGTTTGCAATCAACGACCCAAAGCTATATTGTAGGGGAAGAAATGATGGTAGTGGATTGATCTACAGAGCGTCGGGTCGGGTCGCAAGCACATCCCCGTTTCAGGAAAATTTGTGCCTTGGAGAGCAAGGGACTCCCTGTCTAGCTCTATCCATGGAAATATTGTCTAACGGGTCATCTAGGGCTAGACCTCAAACACAAAATCTACTAGCCCCTGAGGTGAAGGGAACGCTCAGACTTCATATCTACAAAACTGGAATGAAAGGACAAAGCTACACTTGGGACATCTGATTTGATTAGTATTAATCACTATTCAAGAATCTACAGAATTTACCGAATTTACCGAATTTACCGAATGGAAGAATGGAAGAATGGAAGAATACATGGGGACTAACCATATTGGATGACAACTTGGATAGGATCAATCTATTTGGAATATCACTTTGGCTTAAAAAAATAAAAAGCTGTTTAGATCTCTCATATGTCACATGACCCCACCTAGTACACCTAGTAGGGTTTAGTTTATGTTGTACCTGTCCATTCACCTTTCCTCCTATCTTCATCTTCATAGCTCAACAGCACTACAATACAGCGTATTGTATCTTCATAATCTCTCTTACTATTTCAAAGGCTCTAACTAAAGTCTCCGAGATACCAAGATCTACCTGCACGTGAGAGACTGCGCCAGGAAAAAGAAAAATTGAGATGTCACGGCTGATAACGAGGTTCCCCCCGGAAAATGAGACATATTTCCACCAATAGACCCATTCTTAATCTTTGAACTGGGTCAAATTGATGTCCATACGAGTTGTTTTGAATCAGCCATGAATTACCTGGGATAAGCTGGGAGTCACATTTACATTTGTACATCATCCCTAGGTATGTTGTTCATCCATAGGTTGTAGATAACTAGAGGACTGTTCAATATTTGACCAGTTTGACTTGTTTGACTTGTTTGACTTGTTTGACTTGTTTGACTTGTTTGACTTGTTTGACTTGTTTGACTTGTTTGACTTGTTTGACCCGTTTGACCCGTTCGATCTGTTGGGAACGTTCCAAGGGAAGGTTCTATTTTAAACTGATTGAATTGCATTCTTAATGCTTAAATCTACTTCAATTCCATAAAGAGTTTTTCTGCCTATATATGTATATTATTATTAAATATGCAAAATATAACCTGCGTTATTATAGATCATCATATATATATTGTATCCACTGCCATTGAAATAATTTCCAAAATCAAAAGATCGATAGTTTCATGACAAGGTTCGATATTGGACACGAATGAGTGACGAATGTTAGACCCACATAGAAAGAGGTTGCACTCGCCGAATTAAGACCTGCCTTGGTGGACAGTGATGATTATTTCACTTGAAGCATATAAAAAGAGCTCAGAAACCAGTAGGACACCAAGTCTGAACGTGTTATTTTTTTTTTTCCTTTTCTAGGAAAAAGCAGATAGTATACTGTCCAGGCAAGGTTCGTATACTTCGTGCAGCAACCACGCGGCCAAGCTGACAGGCCGAAGGCCAAGGCGTCTGAGTGGAGACTTAACGTACTTTTAAAAAGTGCGGGCTTTTCGCTTCTTGGATCTCGATTAGATTCGTTTGATTTATTCGATCTATTATTCGATTTCTGATCTTCAACTCGCCGCATGCTGGACAATGCGAACTCCATTACGAGCGGTGATAACCATCGCGCTAATTATAACTCTATTTTTGGTCAAATTTCACCTCGATTCCATCTGGCAGTGGCAAAATGACGAAGTTACTTCCGATCACTATGTCCTAGATGGTGAGGCATATATCGAGCTGATCTCGGCCCATACTACGCCGCCAGCTTCACCTGTCCAAACCCGAAGGAAATGGACCCCCACGGCCCGACCAACTCCTCGTCCAGTCATAGCCAATCCGGAACCGAAGCGCATCCCCGTCGATGTCCCCGGCGCTGAATGGGCGGGAGAACTATTCTTCGGATCTAGAGGGGCGCCCAAATTCTTTGATTTAGATAGTTTATTCAACCATGGCCAAATAATTGCTCCAGTAGAGCATAATGATGGGATGGCACCTTCATCTACTACTCCTTCTCGTCCAAAGGTCACTCCGAAATCGGATCGCATCATTGTTCTGGGGAGGATGTCGTACGAAGATACTGATTGGCTAGAGGATCATCTACCAGAGTATGTCTCCATAGATTGATCACTAACCGATCACTAAACTATGCCAATGCTGATCCAGAACGCAAATTCTAGATGGCAACACGCAATCTACCTTGTCGATGACCCCAAGGCATCTTTGCAAGTCGAACAAAATAAAGGCAAAGAAAGCAGTGCCTACCTGCAATACATTCTCGACAACTACGACAAATTGCCCCAGTACATGGTCTTCCTCCACGCTCATCGATATAGCGGCCACGTCGAATTCTGGGAGCAGGACAATGTCTTGACCGTCCAAAGACTGCAACTAGACTACCTCCGACAAGTTGGTTACCTCAATCTACGCTGCGACTGGGGCCCCGGATGTCCTGATGAGGTCCAGCCATTCCGTCAAAAGGCTGGTCGTACTACTGAGCTTGCCTTTGCGGGTGCTTGGATCCGTATCTTTAACAACACGGATGTGCCTGAGATTGTTGCCACGCCTTGCTGTGCGCAGTTTGCTGTAACCAGGGAGCAGGTCCTCCAACGCCCACGGAGCGCCTACGAGTCGTATCATCATTGGCTTATGACAACCGAGTTGGATGACGAGACGAGTGGTCGTGTCTTTGAATACATATGGCACATTATTTTCGGACAGGATCCTGTGTTGTGAGTTATAAGACAAGAAATGTCTAGAGAATTGATGCTAACCCTCTACCGTGAATAGTTGTCCTGCAAAGGCACAGTGTTACAAGGATGTATATGCTATGGATTATGAAGAGCCAGCTAAGGATATCTTTGATGATGACTTCTGGGGCAATTGGTACGATGAAACGCCTGTGAATGAAATACCTGCGCAGGGAACACCTATGAAGGGAACACCTGTGAAGGGAACACCTGTGAAGGGAACACCTGTGAAGGGAACACCTGTGAAGGGAACACCTGTGAAGGGAACACCTGTGAATGAGATATGATTGTATTTATCTAACTTATCTAACTTATATAGAGCTTCTAGGATGTATCAATACCTAAACTTGCCTTAATATTAAATATGATTGCTTCCTAGTTCTGCTGCTGTATATAATTTCCACTTTCTGCTTACTCCTAAGGTCAGCTAGTCACTGACAGATCCTCGCTAAGTATATTTGATCATAGCGATTCGTTCTCTCGCTCCAGTCTTTTCCCAAAGACACGAAATCGGCAATTGTATGTAGTATAGACTATCTCAAACTGGACATAACTCACCAATCTCATCTGCTAATATAAAGGAAAAGATTGGACATGTTCATAAAACCATCGTGTATCTCTTCACTCGCTCATCTTTGATGGACCTCTCACAGCCAAGCAAAAGCCATCAGTCCTATGACACCTGCCATCGATGCAGCACGGGGAGCCAAAATACCAGCTGCAGCACCAGGAGTAGGAGTGGGAGAGGATGCAGAGCCTGACGAGGCACCAGCTGAATCAGAGGACCCCGAGGAGACAGACGAAGTCGAGTTCGGGCTGTTAGTTCCACTGGCGCTAGAAGAGTCCGTTCTGGCAGCTGCATTTGAAGTAGTAGTACTAGAAGAGTCTGTCGTAGTAGCTGTGCTTAAACCAGTAGTGGTAGTAGATGTGCTGATTACAGTAGTGGCAGCGGCAGAGTTGTACGTGGTCGTGGTGAACGCGCAAGAATGCACAAGGTTAAGGGCCTCTGATCAATGCATTAGATTCATTTTGTATCTCAGTAAGGCATTTACATTATACATACCGTTATCGTGGTCATCATCATCATTGTCATCATCATCGTCATCATGGTCATTATGGGTGATATTGTGGTTGCGCATGTCGCTTTGATACTGGGTGATACAGGCGGAACAGAGCGGGATCTGAGTTTTGGCAGCGTCCCAATCGCAAATGCATTGGATCTCAGCCGGGTCCCGTTCGTGTCTGGCATCACAACTATTGGCGATTCCAACAACGGAGCTGCAGACAGGCCAGCAGCGATTGGGGACGTCGTCGTGGTCCAATTTGGATGCGGTGGCAACACTGGCAAGTAGAAGGCCACAAAGAGGGAGGAGCTGCTGAGTACGCATGGTTATTGATGTCTAATTGCAGAGTGTAGATGAATTTGGTTGTGCTTTTGTTTCTGATCGAAATCAATGGCGGGGATTCAAGGGGTATTTATGTTATTGAAGTTAGCATAACTCTGTTCGCTAATCCTATTCCAAGCAACCTGGTATTTCCTTTTGCTCTCCGTCGATGTAGAAGATAATCTTCTTCGTTAGCACTCCCCACGCATAGTCAGGGTTCGGAAATAGAAAGTGAACTGAGCCCCAAAATGTGTCCACCCTTGTCCACCGCAAGATCAACTTGAAAGAATGCAACTTTCATGCACCGATCAGCGGAGGGCCGCCAATGTTGATTGTGCAAAAGCAGCTGCCTGGTATATACCATCAGCCAAGACTGAGCCAAGACTGTGCCAAGAGCTTGAATGGAAAATACCAAGGAGGTAGTGCTAATAATATCGTGCATTTGTGTTCTGTGTGTTCTATACAGAGTATATTTTTTTCTATCAATATGTAGGTACTGTGGCTATGCTTTATCCCTGAACTGTGTATGACCTACCTTTGAACAATTATTCCTCAATTCACTACATACTCCTCTGCATTTGCCAAGCAAATGTCTTATTCCACCCCGGAGATCCTATACAAGTCCAGGGTCTAAGCCACGCTGTGAAGCCAATCGGTGTATATCATTCAGGAAATACTACAGCCTTGACCATAGGTTAATCGACAGGATTTGTTGTAGCTGTATAGAGTATTCCCTACACAGCGCTATTCTACTATATATTGTGGGAAAAATTCAGCCATTTTACCACTAGACCATAATAAAAACCAAGGTTACTATTTAAGGCCTAGTAGGGGCCATACATTGTCTGACATATATAGATAGCATACTTCGTACAACTGAGCCTAAGTATTATGTGGATTAATCTCTAGGCTTCAGGATTGTTTAAGTTCTTGAATTAATACTTGTCGGTCAATCTATCAACACCATTCAATAATCATGATTCTCAGATGCATACCATTGAAGTTGTCCAAAGTGACTTGGTAGACTAGTTCTGACAAAAGTGCGACTATCAATATTTTTGCCCAATATGGAGTAAAATCGGTGAACTGGCTCTGGTCTCTCGCTCCGTTTACTATACTCCATAAACTACGAAGTATTAATTCCATCTTGAATGCCTTTAGGGCTGTCTAGCCCTGAAGGTGGCCAGGTGGCTAGGTGGCCCAGATGGCCAGATGAGGGCTTCTACTTAGTAAGAAAGCGTTGAGGTGGAACCCCCCCGCAATCATAACATCATTCATATCATTCCCAAGTCGAACGTACTCCTGCTTTGATTCCTACATCCAATCAACGGCCATTCAATTACGAACCCTTTCTCAGTTCATCTCTAAACACAGATGACTCGGACTGCCGGCAAGATGTGGGAAAAGTACTGCTTACGTCCAACTCACGGCACTGTCTCCACCATCCCAGTTTTCGTCTACGGCACAGCCTGGAAGAAAGAACGCAGTGCTGATCTGGTCTATAATGCAATCAAAGCCGGTTTCCGGGCTGTGGACACAGCGGCCCAACCCCGCCATTACCAAGAGCATCTCGTTGGTGATGGCATTCGCAGAGCAATCGCAGATGGGATCGTCGGCCGAGCAGACTTATACGTGAGTTCGCAGTTACTATTTTTGATTTAAATATATCTAGAGATCCGGTAATTAACCATAATTAGGTGCAAACCAAATATAGTCCGGTCTCGGCGCAGGATGTGGCCAACATGCCCTATGATCCGTCAGCGACGGTGACGGATCAGGTCCATGCATCTATCAAATCATCTTTGCACAATCTTCGCTCAAAATTTGATCCCAACTCCGTGGATGAAACCTACATTGACACAGTGATCATTCATTCGCCACTGTCAACTTTAGCCCAGACCCTGGAGGCCTGGCACGCCCTTGAGACTTATGTCCCCCACCGCATCCGGAATCTAGGTGTCTCCAATTGTACATTGCCTATACTTCGAGAATTGATTACGTCGTCCCAGACAACTGTGAAGCCATCAGTGGTACAGAACAGATTCTACGAGGACACTCTGTTTGATGTCCCACTGCGCGCGTTCTGCCGCGAAAATCAGGTCATATACCAAAGCTTTTGGACTTTGACAGCAAATCCAGACCTCGAGCGCTCTGAGCCAGTGCAGAAACTTGCTCGCCATATTAATATAACTCCGGCTGCTGCTTTTTATACTCTAGTTATGGGCTTGAAGGATGTGGCGGTTCTAAATGGGACCAAGGATGAGTCCCGCATGAAGGAAGACTTGTCTGCTCCTAAACAGGTCGAGGATTTCACGCAGAAGGAACCTGAGTTATGGCAACAGATCCTGACGGACTTTCGGGGGTTGATAGGGGAAGTCTAGTTCCATAGAAAATGCAGACCGAACTATGTTAAGGCTTCCGCGGGGGATAGTCGCGTACTACTTCATGGTAGTGGTTGCTACAAAATTCAAACAATTGGGAGGATATATAACCACGAAAAGACATATTAACATTGCCATTGTCATTGTGGTATTCTAAGATCACAGCTGGAACAGTCGATAGTTGATGTAGAATTCTGAATCGCGTCCCAGTTCATCTGTCCATACGAGTACATGTAGGTAGGTACTGATACCTGATAAGCACGCGTGATCACATGGCAACATGAGGTACTTGTACTCGTCACAACTGCTGACTCAGTCAACGCCTCCCCGAAAACCGGGGCAACTGGGTCTCGCCGCTGAGTGGCATAGGAGTTCATATTCATCTTAGTGATAGAATAGTACATTCGTTTGATTATATCCAGGTCTTCCGTCGTTGGTGTCTATATATAATACTTGACATATCAACTCATTCACCGCCCAGCGGGCGCTTTCTGCTGGATCCTCCCGCCTGATTCTGGATGTTGGACAATTCACGCGCCCATTGAGCGTCATCTACCTAGTATTGATCACTGCTGGTCCTTGATTTGCCGCCTGTTGTCGATTCCTGTGATCTCTTGTTTATTCGGTTTTGATACGACAGACTCGCGGCCTGATCTGTGTCATCCGCTTTTTTCTCTCTTGGTTCTGTGGTCAAAGCCTTCTGGACTCAAGATTAGAAAGCGACTTTGGATGAACAGCTTCTTGCATACTGAGTTCGCATCTGGTTCCTTTGTCTCCTAGGCAAAATTCCTGCGGTCAACTCAGTCTCCTATTCAGAGACCAAAGAAAATCGAGTTACAGTTCTATATCGAACCCCACCGCGATAAGATTCAACTCGACGCCTTTACGCCAGCCTATTCATAATGAGCTCGCAAGGAATAACCCGCAAGAGACCTGCACCGGGAACAGTACCACCTGTCCATCCCCAGATGAACCCTGTCCCGAACTTTCCGACCACTGCGAACCCCAGCTCTCAGCTTTCAAACGATCAATTCTTACAATGGGGCCAGAACCCCCCTGTCAATGCCATCAATTCTGCCGCCTTTTCCGATCCCTCTTACAACCCCGTAGGCTTTGCGCCATCCCAAGATGTGTCTGCACCGGCTGCGACAGTATCTAACCAGCTCGCCCGCCGACAAGCGAACCAGGTGGTCAGCCGGAACCGTGGCTACGAGCAACCTCCTGCTTCATATGTGGAAAATGGAGGAAACACTGGAAATGGAGAGAGCGGTGCATGGGGGGAGTCTCTAGAGGAGCTCTACCGGAGGGCCTTGACTGCGAAGAGGGAGTCACAGGCAAAACGAAAGCAAATCCCGCCATTTGTACAGAAATTGAGCAGGTATGATACACCTATCGCTTTGTGATGGATTATAGGACTAACCGAAAACCGCAGCTTCCTGGATGAATCTAAGAATACAGAATTGATTCGATGGTCCGACGACGGCAATTCCTTTGTCGTCCTAGACGAAGATGAGTTTGCGAGAACATTGATCCCCGAGCTCTTCAAACACAATAACTACGCCTCATTTGTCCGACAGCTGAACATGTACGGCTTTCACAAGAAGGTTGGACTTTCCGATAATTCAATGCGCGCTAGCGAACGGAAAAACAAGAGTCCCAGTGAATACGCCAACCCTTATTTCAAGCGAGGCCACCCAGATTTGCTATGGCTCATTCAGAAGCCAAAGAACGCAGGAGGCGGCGGACATGCGAGCAAACCTAGCAAGGGCGGCACGCGCGTGAAGACAGAGGATATTGATGATAACGACATGGACGACTATGCCGAAGAGGGTGCACCGGCTCCTCGCGATAACCGTGCTCCCCGACCACAGCAATTATCATTAGTCACGGATAGCTCTGTACCAAATGATCAACTTTCTGGGGTATATCGCGAACTTCAGGCGATTCGTCAACAGCAGTCAATCATCTCAACCACAATCACCAGGCTGCGGAAAGAACACGAGCAACTATATGCGCAGGCAGCCAACTTCCAAGAGCAACACACTCGCCACGAGAACTCTATCAATGCTATTCTAACATTCCTTGCAACGGTATACAACCGCAGTTTGCAGGGAGAGGGTGGGCCACAAAACCTCGCGAATTCTTTTGCGGGAGCCATTTCGCAGGACCAAGGAAACATTGTGGATGTTGATGATGACTACCTTACCAATGCTCTAGGATCAATGACTAGCCCGAGTGCCCAAAGGACAATGAAGAAGCCGCCGCTGCTTTTGAAGGCTCCGCCCGCAACGGATGCGTATACTCGGTCCTCGACAATTTCACCATCAGCCAGTGGCTCATATGACACGCGGTCTCGTGGTCATGCTCGCCAACCCAGCGCCAACCAGCATGGCCATGTGGAGGAGGTCTTTGACCACAGCCCCCGTCCAAGTGCTCCGAACGTTTCTCCGGGACAGCCAACAGACGAGAATTCCCCTCAACGGGACATTATGTCTGTAATCCAAAACTCCAATGCGCGCAACGGGCTCTCAACGAACTTTTCTGAGTTCCCCAATGTGCTCTCTTCCCTCGAAAATCATGGTGGTAATGTTCCCCTTACGGCAAACCAACGCGCCGATATGCTTCGACTCATGGCCAACGAAACAATTTCATCAGAACCGAACGCTGGCGTATCGCCCAACACCGCGCTCATCTCGCCGAATCCACCACCCATGCCGCACAACTACTCGGGTAGACTAGCCAGCACACGACAAGAAATCGACAACCTAGTCAAGATGCAAGCTGAGCAGGATCGTTCTGTCCAGAACTTGACTAGTCTTCTCCAGCCATTGAGCCCGAATGGTACCATCCCAGGTATCGACAGTGATGGCAATGTACCTCCTCCACCGTTTGATCTCGATCAAATCTTCAACAACGACTACTTCACCGACATTGGAGATGCAGGTTCCGATATTAAGAAACAGGCCGAGAATCCAACGAGCCAGTTGGGGACGGGCCAGAATACCCACGATCCGGTGGGGACCACCCAAGGCGATGACGGAGACACCAACGACCTGTTTGATTTCGATCACATCCCTGCCGAACCTGATCTCTTTGAAACCACGCATAATGGACAGGGCGATCCCACCTACAATTATGGCTTCGACGGTGTCGGCTACGATGAATCGGGACGCGTGATCGAGCAGTTGACGGATAGTGAAACCACCAGTCCCGCAGCCACAGAGTATCCAGGTGAAGCTGTAAATGATGGCGGTAGTGCGACGAAACGACGCAGAAAGGCGTGATTCTGTCGACGGTGCAAGGAATACCAGACGGAGGAGATTGGCAAGCACGGGTTAGAGCTTGGACGGAAACAAAACTTCTCGGCGTACAATCGGGCATTCTTCTGTTGATATGGAGTTTATTCATGTGCCTAGGGGGAATGCGACTAGGCTGTAAAAACCTATTATGATCCATGAATGATCCAATTACTGGAACTTTAATGAGATACCTTTGCTTTACCTTCTTGATCCCGGACTTAATACATAGCATAGCATGATTTGGGATCTCTTTGTCAACTCATTTCCAGCTTACTTATGAGGATCTAACTCCTTGAACTTATTCTACAGAAAGACTATCTGCTCTTAGCCACGCCCGGAGCATCGAGATTGAACTGATGTGCGGTCTCGGGATAAGTGGATCTTGGAGTCCAACGGTTACCCGCAGATCACCCGAGATCCGAAATCTCCGGCCCGGCATTCGCAACATCCATGGATGCTTATTCTGATTTGTCTACGAGCCCTCCATATGCGTAGTCTAGAGAGCAAGGCTTGTATGTAATTTGCCTGCAATAGCGAGCAGGATTTCAATGTTCATTTCTGCTGCTCAGACCTGCTCGGTTTGTCTGGTTGATCGGCTAGTTCAAATAATGTCTGTCGAGTCTTCGGGGCCCCGAATATAGCCATAGCCTCGTTAATCCAGTCATCGTCATACTGTAGTTGACGTGCCACAGTGTGGATAGTGCTATGGAAGGCATTTTGGATATCCTTGTCTGCAGCAAATTCCAGAGCAATCAGGTAGTCGACATCACCTGTGTTGTGGCGGTTCTTGACATACAACACCGCAAGAAAGCCATCCATAGTGGTCCGTCGGATGGGCGCGAATGCAGTGAGCCAGGTGTTCTGTCCCATCTCACAGTCCAATGCCACAAGGCCTTTTGGTAAATAGCGTATCCTTTGCTTTGTTGGACCTGCGCATGTTCACATGCTTAGGGAACCCACCATCTTGGAAGTCTTTCGCATTGAGATGCTGGATACTTCTTCCGATCAGTTATGACGAACACTTGTCGCTTTGAGAAAAAGAAAAGGAGGACGAGTTAGACGATGACACCGAGAAATAGACTGGAGAGTGGACTTATACATATACGTCTATATATTGGTCCTGGCGGGAACCTCTCCAGGATTGAACCACCCGTAGACTCTATCATTATGGTAAATTGCTTTCAACCATCATTGGTAGAATCATATAGAATGCAATGAGGTGGACATGGTAACCAATCCTAGAGCCTCTGGAGATGTGCGTGTCCTAAAACTGCCTTTGTAGGACGCCAACGCTTACCTACCATGTAGCGCCTGGCTAAAAATATCTGACAAGTTAGAGTCCGATATATGTACAAGGTTAGAATATTGATAGGCTAGGATGGTATTTGTATCAAAACAAATGACATTAAAAAGTAAGAACATTCAGCGCCCCTTATCCCATTCCAAGTCACCCACTCGCTCCCGTTTACGCTCGCGCTCTCTATCGCGCTGGAATCCCCGCTTCCTTCCAACTACCTCCTTCTCTCGCTCACGAGGATCAATCACCATAAGTGAGTCTGCCTCACCTCCATGCTCGCGCTTCCAGTTCAAGTCTTTGCCGAGTGTATCTTTCCTGAAGCGGAGTTCGTGCGAGAGCCAACCTCCGTCTTGCTGTTCGGGGTCGTCCGCCTCTGCTTCGGTGTTGTCCCATGCCCGGCAGGATTGGCAGTTTGCAATGAAGTGCAGGTCGCAGAGTTGGGCCTCTTCATCTTCTTCGTCTTCGTTTTGATTATCAGTGTCTTTTTCAGTGTGGCTTTTGTTGTGTGATGCTGTGGTAGTTGATTCGGGTTTAGCACCTTCGAGCTTGGCTTTAAACGCGTTGAAGAGCTGCAATGCTTCTCGCTCAGCGGCGCTACTGGGCCCTGTGCCGTTGCGACTGGAGCCATTTGCAGTCCCAGGAGGTGGTCGTTTCCGCCCTCGGATTGAAGTCTCGGGAATCATGGCTTCAAGGGCGGATTTCTTTCGGCCTGTGTCCTTAGGACCGACGTCGACGTCACGGCGCATTGACGCCTTCAGAGCCGCAATTTGAGCGTTTGTCCGTGACAGCCTGGACTCTTTTGCGGATGGGGCATGTAGGGTCGGAGACCGAGTAGGCGACTCAGGGTCAGGCAGGGGAAGTTGTGCTTCCGGCTCTGGTGTCTTTGGGCGCTTTTTACGTTCTGTAGACGGTGATCGATCTAGAGATGGTGACCGAGGCCGTTTGCGCGGCTGTGATGGAGCTTCTGCTCGGGGGTTTGATTTTGATACATCGGGCTTTGCACCTGGCGCATCCATAACCAAATTGGTATTGAACTTCGGCTTCGCTGGGCGCATGGGCTTTTCTTCGTCTCCTTCGTCCCCAAAGCTCAGAAGCGTCCTCCCGCCTTTGGGGGCCTTCTTCTTTTTCTTGGGTTCACCCTCCTCTGCCTTCTCGGCAGTTGAGACTGTCTTCCTGTCCTTTAACTTGCCCTCCAATGGTCCCAGTTCTCCTACTTCACAGGATGTCACCTTGATCGGATAAACAGGGCGCTCAGTGCCCGGAATGCGCTCCGCATCTGCAATTTTCAACACATTGTAGATGCTGTCCCCTTCCAGTCTCCCAAAAATTGTACACTGTCCACTCAACTCACGTTCCGTGTTCGCTAGCGTGATAAAGAATTGACTGCCGTATGTCCCGTCCTCGCTCTTGGCCATTCCTAGTAAGCCACGTCGGTTGAAACGAAGCCGGCTGTGCAGCTCATCGCGTAGAACCACGCGCTCATTCGGGTCCCGAGCTTCAGGATCAAACTCGAATTCCGGGTATTCATATATAGAAGTTCCGCCGGAGCCAGTACCGGTGGGGTCACCACCCTGGATCACAAAATCGGGGGCCACCCGATGGAAGATTGTGTCGGCATAGTAGTTGTCCTTGCAGTGCTGGAGGAAGTTCTTGCAGGTGAGAGGGGCCTGGTTTGCGAAGAGCGCGATGTGGATAGGGCCAACCGTCGTGTTGAGCGTGGCCGACGCAGTGGGATTGGGCTCGCTGGCGTACTGGGAGGACATGATGGGCAAGTGAGCTTCCAGGTTACAGCGCGTGCCACAATGGGTATAGGGCCAGGATTTGAAGTGATCAGGGGATATGGACACCCTGCTTGAGTGTTGCGATTCAATGGGTTGGTTTCTCCGATCAAAAGCTCAAAAGGAACGTCATGTCACGTGACGGGAATCTAGCCCTTATTTACTTGGTGTCCAAGGACATTGCTTTGGAAGATAAAAATATAAAATTAATTGAAAAAGGAATCAACATGATTTCTTTTGAATTCAATACTACGTGGCACATCCCGCAAAATTTCCCGCAGTGTCAGAATGAGACCCAAAGCACCTGTGACTAGCCAACCAACTTGAGAGAGTAGGTTGAGTGTTGGGCATGAAAATTTGTCGTATCTGGGATTGATCAAAAGCAGTGGGAGCTAAGAGATCTTCGTGGTATGTTGAGCATATGCTAAGCATTTTAATCAGGCTAGATGTTTGGTGGCAGTGAATTTTGGTAGGTGGTTGGTTCAATGATTAAGAGAGATCAACTCCCCCCAGCTCATGGAATCACCACTGCGAGATCTTGTTTTGTGAGGAGATATTTGGCGTTGATAAAGGGCTTGTCGGTTGCAAAATCGAGACTCGAGTCGGGCATCGAGAGGCTAAGGCCTGGAAGCACATGCCGGATGGAGACGATCCAAGAAAATGGGGTCTTAGGATCATCATTGCCGGAGTGTTCATAAAGATCGAGAAACAGCCACAGGTGAGTCGCGTGGGAAGTAGTCCAGTGTGGTCGCGTAGGGTGGGATTACTGGTAATCGTCATGATATGTCGCGCATGGGGTATTACTGGATGGAACCCAGCGAGAGATCCAACTAGATTCACATGATTCACACCGGTTGACCCTCTGCCCGAGGTTGTGGAACAATCCTCTGCTTCTGCATCTGCCCCTGTTCCTGGGGCTGCTCCTGCTCCGAAGCCCTGGCATGGAGTCCTAACTTAAACCGTAGACGGCGCAAAGTGCGTTCAGAGATACCATAACCTTCTTGTTGCAACATATTGAGCATAGCCTTATCGGTCAGTCTATCCTGTACGAAAAGCACTTTAATGCGCGCATGCAAAGCCTCGTCGCCTGTCGTTGTCCGGTGTCGCTTGCGGATGCCCCACTTGCGAAGGCGGGATTGGATGGTTCGCTCCTTGACTTGGATATTATAACAACTCTCGAGGGTGCGGCTGATGGAGTCGCTACTGAGGCCATGGTGGTAGAGAGCGATTATATCATCCCGGTAGGGATCTAAATTGATTTGCTGACGAGGCATTCTGGGGTTGAGGAGACAGACGAGAAGAGAAGAGAGTTGAGAAGTTTCGAGTTGTTGTTGACTCAAGGCGGTGAATCTGCGGGATGGTCACTTGTGATATGAAATGTCCTGACGTTTTGATGATTGGATGAAGAAATATTGTTGAAGGAAATTGAAACAAATTGGATGAGATAGGATGCACGGAAAGATGCTAATTAAGCCTCCCTGATGCCATCCATGGATGTTGAATGTTGAATGTATAGTTCCAAAATCAGATTCAAATTATCATTGCATCTTCATACATTCATTACGCATTGCGATTCACACTAAGTAAGTCACAGACTCGGGTTCACTCATTTATCTGATCTTTTGAGAAACCACCGACCTAAACCTTTTTCTCAACATCCACGGCGGCGGTCGACCTCGATATTTCAGGGCTAGCCTTGTTCCGCTTTGCAATGCGGAATCCACCAAGCAGGAAGAAGATAGCCTGCAGACCAAGAATCACCGCGAGGGTAACCATCGCACCAATGACACCAGCCACAGCGAGGGACATTCCCGAGCCACTAGTGCTAGAGGTGCTAGCAGAGCCGGAGTCGCTGCTGGTGCTGTCCGAACTAGCGCACTTGCCATCTGTGTTGCCGCACATGGTACACCATTCTTCATTGGAAGTAACAGCGATCTCCTTGGTCTTCGAGGAAAAGTCGTCCCAGGAGAGAAGCTCGCTCGACTGGCCGTATAGCGGGTATACAGTAGGCTCAGAGGAGCCTGTGATGGTACCATTATGGAACATGAAGCGCACACTGAGGTCAGACTTGTCACTTGGGAAGTCGGTGCCACTGGCGTTCGTCACCAGTTCGAAGACCATTGACGAGGCGTAGTCTGGGATTCCGGTGAAGTTGACGGAGGCAGCAGGCATCTGCAAAAGGCCGAAGAGAGAGAAGATGGTGCCATAGGAGCCGAATCCGATGTTCAGCTTGGACTTGCCTTTGGTGGTGATGGTCTCGTTGAGTCCGGCCAGGATTTCGCCTGCCAGGACAGCCCCGTCGATGGCGCGCACTTTATCGGAGGAGTTGTAAGCCAGATTAAATTCATGGCTTCCAGCTAGAGCAATCAGCTGGTGGTAAACCTCGTCGGTCAGGTCTGACTTGTGAGGGAATTGACTGGTAGAGTTATGGATGTTGCCGACGTTCAAGTAGTCGAAGATGGTATAGGCGTTCTTGAAGGTCATATCAGATGAGGCAAACGCGCCGTCTAGCATGGGCGAAAGCGATTGGTAGAACTCCTTGGTTGAGGATAGCAGCGAGGTGTACATTTCAGAGGAAAAGTAGTTGTTGCTGCTCACGGTTGCCTTCTGGCATCCACTAGAGCCCTGCAACCAGGTGGAATCCTCGGCGTTCTTGCTTGTAGTGGCAGGTACCAGCTGGATGAGCTGATAACCATTCAATGGTGCCTCGACCGAGGTTCCATTGCCCAGGGTTTGGGATGCCGCCTTTCCCACGGGGGGGTATACACCCTGCAGGAAGCCAGTGGCAGAGTTCTGCAGTACGGTATCCGAGGGAGAAGATGCACTGATCTGCTTTGGGTTGACAACATCGGCACTAATGCCCTCAATCTGCTTAGAAGAGTTTGACGAGATGTACCGGCCGTTGTAAAACGATCCTGAATCAAAGACCTCCCGGTAACCCAGGTCGGTCAGTTGAGTGTTACCAAAGATCTTTGGCGTACGATCTCCATGGCGGGCGAAAATATACGCCCCGAGCACACGCTCAGCATCAACAACCGACAAAGATGCAGCCAGCAAAAGGCCGGACTGGATAAAGTACCGCATAGTGAAATAAGGAAGTAAACGGAGAGGTACAAAAATGAAGAAGCAAAAACCCTGGGGGGAATTGCAACCCTTTTTATCTGTCAATGTCAAGCTGTTTCAAGGTTGCGGACAAGACCCATTGACTCTTCCCCTCTCAGGATTTGAAGAGGGTCTTCAAATCCTGAACTTGTAAGCGTAGCGGGGGAAACTGATAAGTGTGCTGCAGTTAGTCTGAGAGTAGTTTAGTGAAAGAATTTCATAACCAACTCATTGGTCAATATGTCAAGTTGAAGTTGAAAGTCCACAAATTAGCTAATTGAAAAACATCTCCGCGGTAAGCCCCGGACCTGCGATAGCGGAGGATAGCGGAGGATAGCGAAGAAGCCGGTATATTGACCAATGATGACGGTAATAAAACTGTTTACTTAGTACTGTTTACACTACCTAGATAGTACCTTGTATAAGTATAGGTATATAAGTATATTTAGGTATATAGTATACTTCTTGGTGGGTTTCAAATTTGGGTTATACGAAAATACTATTCTTGTTCCTTTCCCACCCCCTCAACTCCTACCTAGATTGCTACATTTATATCACATGAAAAATTAGAAAATGATTGGATCGCTTGTCCTTATGCCACCGTAACACCCTTATCACTCATCAACTCACATCCGTTTCGCACCACGCCGACCAGCCCTCCAGTTTGAATAGCTTCCGAACCGCCACCAGCAAGTCGCCATTCAATCTCAGCCAGTCCCTCGAGCCAGGTAATACGTGTCTGAGCAGGGACCTCAAGCTGCTGGAGTTGGTCTGCTAGTGCGGAGAGAATGTCCGCCAAAGCTAGACCCTTGGTGGTCTTGAGGGTTTGAACAGTGTTTAGACAGGAAGTGACATCGCTGGTGGAGAGGATGGTGGTCATGATTTCTTGAATATCGGACGGGTGCGGAGCGGCAATGCAGTCATAAATCGTCGCATTCGTGACAGTCTCGGGCTCGGGACGAGGGGCTTTGGGAGTATCTCTCATTGGCAGCGGGATACCTAAGATGGCATTGGTCAATTGAGCCGGATATGAGCAGGGGAGAAAGGACAGGAACTTACTGCTGGCAAAGCATGCCTGAAGTACATTTAGAGCTCTTCGCATATCACCTTTGCTTAGCCTCACTAGACTATCAACCGCATCGGGTTGTATCCTGACACCCTCGTTCTCAATGACTTTGTCGACCAAGGTCCGAATATCAACTTCCTTCAATGGACTAAACCGGAACCGGGTACAACGGGACAGAAGTGCCGGGGATAGCTTATGTGTGTAGTTGGCAATGACGCAGAATCGGGTATTGGCCGTGTAGCGCTCCATGATACGGCGGAGGGCCATTTGTGCGGTCGAAGTCATCGCATCAGCTTCGTCCAGAATGATAAGCTTGAAAGCCGCTAGAGGGGAGCCAGCAGTGCCTTGAGGGGCCATGTTGAAGATCTGTTTGGTGCCTGTTGGTGTTCGCGGTAAGCTTGTAATTCAACCCGAGACTCCTAGGCCACGAACTTGCAAAGGTCTTGATTTGTTCTCGAACAACGTCAATACCACGATCATCACTTGCATTCAGCTCCAACACCATCTGTCGCATGTTTTTGATGCCGTAGATCCGCCGTGCCAGGGCAAGAATGGTGGAAGTCTTTCCGGTTCCTGGAGGTCCGTAGAGGAGGAGATGGGGTAGGCGCTGAATGAAAATGTTAACCGGAGCCAATTGTACATCTATCATCATAGGTATTTATTACATTTGTCTCCACGAACCGGTTGATAGTCGCGAGAATGTCTTGATGGCCAGAGACATCATCCAGGCTGCTTGGTCGGTATTTCTCCACCCTGACAAAGTTGGTTAGTAATAGAGAACGATAGAGAACACAATTGATACAATTCTCAAATTTACCATGGCAAATTATCTTGAGCTTCGACTGGCAGATCAGCAACAGTTCTCTTTTTTCCACTGGCATTGTCGGAGCTGAATTGCACGTCTTTGGGCGCATCCACGTCCATTTCATCTTCGTAGTCTGACATTATGATTGCTTCTTGAATAGAGATAAATAATGAATATCACATGCCCTATCAAGAAGAACAGGTAAACCGTGAAGAGTGCCCAAATGGTTTGACGCGTGGAGCGCGTAAAGAGGCTCGGGGCGGAAAATCATGGAGCTTTGGGGGACTCCACAGATGACATCCCTCAACTGCCTAACTCCAACGGGTCAACTTGTCCCCTCCGCGGTCTCTTTGATTGAACTTCCTACGGTTTAATTCTTCGACCCATTCAGAATGCCTGTATGTTTTGATACCTTTATACCTTTATATGTGCCGAAGCCCCTTATTAACCCTCAATGCAGGCATACCACTCCATCTTCCTGGAGGACCGCGACGTTCCCGTCATAGGTAGGAGATCACCTATCAAGTCTAGCGGAGTTCTTGAACTATGAACCGATATTTAAAGGACTAGGTTGACAATGGAATGTTTTCTGACTAGGAAACTTCCCTATTCTTCCCCTCCGAACCCGTACTCGTGGCCCCGCATACACATTGCCCCCGCTTCCCAACACCGACGACCTCGATGTGTCGCCAGAAAGTGAATCATATGATTGCGTTGATGAAATCCTATCACTCTTCCGTGCCAATGTCTTGTTCCGCAACTTCGAGATCAATGGCCCCGCAGACCGCATGCTCATTTATGGAACCCTGTTTATTAGCGACTGCCTCGGAAAGGTCAAGCCAACTATGAATGCCCGTGATGCGGAGAAGGTAAATTTTTGATACTATATATCAAAAGCCTAATATAGCAGAACTATTATTGATGGTCCGTATTCACAGGCCCTGACCAATGCCGCCCTCGACAGCTTTGCTATTCCCGGTGATGTGTCGTTCCCGCTTAACCAGGCCTTTGAGCCCCCGCGTGACCGCCAGGATGCCGAGACTCTTCGCCAGTGAGATCTCCGCTACTATACATTGCAACGTAAAGTTTAGCTAACCGGCTCTTGCGATATTAGGTTCATCTCGCAGGTGCGACAGGAGATCGCCATCCGCCTACACTCTAGATTATACCCCGGTGGAGTCGGGCCATCAAAGGTAAGAGCGGGCAAATCATAAACTCTTGGTCTATCCCAAATACTGACCAATTTCAGTTCTGGCTGAGTTTCACCAAGAGAAAGTTCATGGGAAAGAGTCTCTAGACGACGAGCGTTGCTGTATATTGTTTGATGAAATTCAGCGCATGAATGAATTTGATACTTGATTCAAAACCACACCAAGCATTTTGCGTAACGGCCAGAGAGGTTTGAATGTGTATACTTGCATATCTGGGGGTTAAACTTGTGCTCAGCTAGCCCTAACTAAATGTCCAGTAGGATCAAAATAAGGGGTAGCAGCTAGAGGAAGTCCGATCATACGAAAAAAAAATAAAAAGCAAGTTGTTGTAATTGTACATTGAAATGCTATTCGATCTATTTTTTGAGGTCGTTTATTCATAAAACCTAGGACGTCATCTCCACATCTCGATCGCTAATCGGGGTAGATGTCGTTTCCACCTTTCGTCTCTTGCGAACGTTGCCAGCAGCCTGGATATTTTGTGCGGTGGGGAACACGCGAATGCCATGGAAGATATATCCCTCAGCGCCACCACGTCCAGTCATGAGGGGGTGGGTTCGACCAGGCAGAACTTGCCAAGGGCGCACACGCGACGTTTGCAAAGTAGGTGGCAAAAGAATCGTCGGATCAACCACGAATTCTTCATGAAGTGAGGACAAATCAACGGCCTCGCCTTCGGAACTCTGCGACTCCAATTCTCGCTTTTTGTTGATAAATGCGGTCCTTCGAGCAGTGGAGTACATGTCTGTCAATTCAACCAGAGACTCGACTGTTGGAGAATACACGACAACTGGGGCGGATCCCGCAAGGAGTGGGACCATTGTTCTTAGGACACTTGCTGGCTCTAGCAAGGTGGACACGATCAGACCATCAAAGTTACCGGCCCGGGCCTCATCCACAACTGCTTTAACTCGCCCCCATCGATTGCGCTTGTGGTAATACGCAGTGCGTCTGCTCTGCTTAAGCTCTGCCAATTCCTCTGCGGGTATGATGGGTGGTTCGTTGGCGTAGAGCGGGTCGGAATTGGGGTCAGCCAACTGCATCCAGGAGATTGATTTGAGATGGGTGTGGAGTGGATGGGATTCATCGGGGTTATTGGTGTCATAGCCAAAGAATTTCAAGAGTGAGAGGTTCGGTTGTGAGTATGGGTGGATAACGGTGATAGTGTTGGTAGTGGCGGACATTAGCTGGGGACGTATGCGCCGGGGCTTTGAGGGGCCATTGGTATGTTGGGATTCTGCGTCATTGGGGGCTGAAGCATCCTGCTCCTCTGGTGGGTCTTCATCGGCATCGTGGGGATATAGAATTCCCATGCGCTCGGCCATCGCGGCAACAACTAGTCCACCAGTCTCATCGACGATGGCATAACGTCCATGCGGCTTCATCCCCTGGCCCACCTCAACGTTCCCGCTGTGATGTACATTACCCCAGCAGCCGATGAGACCAATGTGTTCGTCCCGTAGCTCCATCGCCTTTTGCGCATCCCGTTCTTCGATCAAATAATTGGCAAGAAGACCAACGTCTAATGGGAGGACTGTAAACCGCTTCAAATACTTCTTGCGTTTCCGCAGCGTGTATTTGGCCAGAGAAAATGCAGTCTTCTGGTCTATTGCGCTGTGCGATTCCAAGAGCTTTGCGACAATGTCTTTCCCCGCGCCGCCGGCCTCTCTCTTCAACTCTTCAATTTCCTCCAAAGTTAATTTCTGGGAAGAGTTTTCGTCATTGATTTGTCGATTTGTTCGCATCGGTATTCCATTTTCGCCACTGTCCACGTCGTCACCCTCCCCGTCTCCCTCCCCGTCCGCGAGGAGGGTCTCCGCATGCAACTCGGTTGCTGACACGACACGTAGTTGGTGGCCATCGTCGTCGCACGCATCAAGGATTTCAAAGGTGAAATAGAATGGTCGTCCGATAATCTGATTGGCGGTAAAGTTACCAAATCTACCTAAATTGACGATTCTGGTCGAATGTTAGTTCTTGCAATGCAATCTTCCTGGCATAGAGCAGGGAGTACATACGTATCGGGAATGATTTGGACGAGTCTTAACTGATCCGACTGGAGCCGGATAGCCACAAACTGGCCCGGGCGAATGTAGGAATGCATGATGGCGATGGAACACCTGGGCCTCGAGCTCTTCCACAAAATTATTCTGGGGACTTTATGGCCGATAAAACGACAACCAATCAAAGGACGAGAAAGAATACTCCCAGCCGGGTGAATAGATAGTCCGGGATATTTATGCCTTAGATGCTGATGCCTGCGTTAAGTTGATGCCTTAACGTATTAATTTTTAAGTACTTACAGAAATTCCCATATAAGTATGGTTCTGTATGAAGGATGTGTATGATTCTAAAATAACACAAATCCGCTCTTTTTCCAATCTGTGCGGAGAAAGCTGACTAGACATAATATGCAACCTTGCCTTGGAATTTGTACTCTGTATGATCCGTATACTCTGTATGGAGCACGCTTTACCATGGCGGTCCGGAAGGTCCTGTTTTGCGGTTTATATTCACCCTCCAAGACAATCAACTAAGGTAATATCCCTGTATCTGAAGGTTGTGGCTGTCAAAAGCACCAGGGTAGACGATGATAGTGGGGCAGTGATCGCTAGTCGGGATAGCATGCTGAAGAGCGATATTAACACAAGTATTTAAAGTGCTGAAGTACAGAGTTTCCAGCATTCATTCAGAATATATGACACGGGAAGCATCTGGTATCCACGGCTGCCATTGGGGAATAGTTTGCCTTTCTAGAGAAGTCTGGAGAGCACGGGCATAGAGAATATCCTGAGAGCAGAGCGAGTGCCATGGTTGAGGCTGCCCAACCTCTTCATAGCGCTTATCTACAGAGATAGGTCGAGCTGTATCTGCAAGTGTGTGATGCGGTTCCTCCACCCCACGGTTCAAGGAATTGCTTGACGGTCAAAGACATGACTATGACTGCAGGATATGATTGAGAGGCAGGGCGAGAAAGCACCAAGAAAGTATTCATAGCGGAGATGGAGAGGTCTACTTGTACTTTCAAAAGTAGAAAGCACAGTGACCTGGAAGAGCTGATTTATTCAATTACTGGATTAGCAGAAATAAGTGCTGAGAGTCACTATCGTGGCGGTCCGGGTATTATCCCACTTTCAATACCCTGTATTTCCCCATAGTACGGAGATGAAGTCATGGTTTTCAACATTTAATATGTAGATTTGGGGTGGCCACTTGGTAGTGAAATACGTTACAGAGCTACAATTACATACAGTGACGGGCCATAAGTTTCAGCAACCCCTTGGCTGTCGCCTTCTTAGAAAGTTGCACCGTCTTAGTCATACCGCTCATAGTTCTGGCTTTTTGATTCGTGGGATTAGGGCAGGCAGAATAGGGGTGCTGAAACTTCTGGACCGTCACTGTAACTTGAAGTACAGAACATGGAGGATACAGAAATACAGAGATTTAACTCCATTGATTGGTTCACTACTTTTACAATATGTAATACACTGACAGAATCTGGGTGCCTTGTGAGAGAGAGAGAGAGAGAGAGAGAGAGAAGATCGTCCACCTTCGTCACTTCCTCACTTCCTCGTTTAGCAAGGCTTTCTCTCCGTCTAGGACATGATATTTCTGAGCTCAAGCTAAAGGCTAGGCTGTTATCCATCACTAACGTATACGCGTATACGGGCAACACAGCCCCTGCCGGCCCGGTGGCAAGGCGTTTTCCCTATACCTAATGGCTTATTGTTATTATCTTGAGGTTACATCCTGAATTCACTCTCAGATTGAAAATACAAACTCTTCTGAGTGTGTTCTTCATTGAAGTTGAGTGCTTTATTGGCCTTCATATCCCTAGAATTATAACATTCGCTCCTCTGCCTCCCACAAGGTCAACGGGCATCTTCATGGGCCTGCGGAAACATCCCCCACCGCGTTTGGAGAACATTAGCAAGTCAAATGCTCGATCAGACACACGCTCGCCCAAATCACCCAACTCTGCATCATCCCACCGCCCGACTAGTCTAAACCGATTTCCTTCTGAGGACTCTATCTACTCCCCCGACCTTAACACTTCACCTGCGTTTGACCTGATGTCACTTGAAGAGGCACAGCGGTCGCCGGCGGGGTCTCCCACCAGCCAACCACCAAATTCATGGCCAGACAATAACGGACGGCTCGATTATGGCCATTCCGGTCAGTATAATCAGGATGAGGGAGCACACAAGGAACATGTAAATACCAACGGGCATTGGGTTTCACCTATGTTGATGACACGTCAACAACCAGGAGCGGTTGAAAATGTGTGGCGGCCAACGTCCGACGCAGGCGAGGCTTCAACTGGAGAGCTACCAGTACAGCTACAGTCGAATAACCCATTCTTGAAGCCCAGAATGGCAGAACATACCCAAGATCTCTTAGATCGCAATGAGTGGGGCCGTGATTCATACGCAACTTCGAACAGTGACGCATTAAGCCAATGTATGACATCACTTGGTTCTGAAAGTTCTCTCAAAATGATATTTGTTGCTAACAACCACAGCTGAAGGGTATATTCCGATGACTGCACGGCTCTCTCTGTTAGATGAACCCCAACAAGAGTCCCCATGGGCCGAAGCCCCTCGTCCTGATTCTCATTTCGAGCAACGCCCTGTGTTAGACCGCCACCACGTTGATGATAACTCACCGTGGGGTTCCGAACAGTCCACCAAGGTCTCGGCCCCCCAAGATATCTACCTACAGGGAGTACAATCTAATGCATATGTCCCGACGGTTGCTGTGCAGCTGTCTGACACAATCAATGGGGAAAACGATACCCGTGCACAATATAAACCTCCATCCAATGCAGGGAGGCTCGGATCGGATGCTGGGATCAACACACCATCTGTTACTCTCTCAAGTGGAACCTCCGCTACATCTCATGAACTAATTGATTTAGGTGTACTAGGTGCCACTGGCAGTTCGAGGGTTGAGACTGGATCTCATGCTGCGTCTTCGGTGTACTCAGAACCAGCGGCGAACGGAGCAAGATCATTACCAAAAAAACAAGACCTCGCATCTTCCGTGGTACAATCATCACAACAACCCCAAGCAAGCCCCGTACTATCTGCTGCAGAAGCTGCACGACAAAAGGAGCAAAGATCAGAAACCTATACCATTCGTCACATCCGATGGACCGATCAAAGTAGTCAACTGTTGGAGTCCCCGGTTTTGGTCCAAAATCGGAACGGACCCTGTCCACTGCTGGCCCTTATAAATGCACTGGTGCTGCGAGCGAACCCCAACAACGCTCACACACCAATTGTTAGAGCTCTGTCAACCCGCGAGCAAATTTCTCTGGGCCTGCTAATCGAAGCGATGTTTGAAGAGCTGACAACCTGCCTAGGCCCCGATGAGGAATTTCCTGACATCGAGGCCCTCACTCAATTCCTAACAATGCTACATACGGGCATGAATGTCAACCCACGTTTGAAAATGGTGAGTACATGCATCGTATCCGCCAAGTGTCACCTATACTAACCCAGTGTTAGGATTCTACTGAAGGATTTGGCACTTTCCTCGACACCAGTGATCTTCGGCTGTATAGCACATTTGGTATACCATTGATCCATGGCTGGCTAGCCTCTTGGTCCAGTCCTACTCATGCTGCAATGACACGCACTGCTCAGTATTATGAGGATATTCAAATGCTGCCTTTTCGCAGACAGGAGCTTGAAGAACAGGTGGCACGAGGTGAGGCATTGGGACCCGAGAAAGAGAAACTCATGGCGGATATCCAAACCATTCAACGATTTGTGGAAATTGAGAATGCGACACAATTGAGCCCATTTGGCTTGACACAGCTTTCGACTAAGCTTACGCCCGGATCTGTCTCAATTCTTTTCCGCAACGACCATTTCTCAACTCTATATAAACACCCACAGTCCCACCAACTCTACACTTTGGTTACCGATGCTGGCTATGCCGGCCATGCCGAGGTAGTTTGGGAATCTCTAGTCGATGTGACAGGGTTCAACACAGAATATTACTCGGGAGACTTTCGCCCTGTGGGTGCTGGTCCTTCAGCTCCATCTGACCCTGACCCCATCAGCTCCCGAACATCGAATGAGCCAGTCACTCATTCTCCAAATGCAAACGCAGCATCGAAATCCCCCGAGCCGACTCAAGAACAGAGCGACGCGGACTACGCATATGCGCTCTCACTTCAGTTCCAAGAAGAAGAGCGACACGAAAACGTTAGGAATGAGCAGGCTTCCGATCGTCGCGCGTCCGCCATCGGTAATCCTTCCGGTCGACCATCCCCTTCAATTCACTTGAGCAATGTACCTACTCGATCTTCGAGCGTTGCCAATACGATTATGTCTCAGCCTAGACCTCAGCCAGAACATCGGCCTGACCTTGAGGACCCAAACGCACCCCCTCCTCCCTATGAACAAGCTGCTAGCGGGCCACGATATTCGCCCCCTGACAGAAGGTCATACGGTGGTTCTGCAGGTAATCAGTACCCGGGCAACCGGAATTCGCGAAATCGAAACTCTCAGTATTCTCACCGACCACGCCCATCTGGGCGTGCAGGGGATCACAACATAATGGAGACAGAACGGAACAAAGAATGCATAGTGATGTGAGCAATGCAAGATTTGGAGATGATGAGAGGCCCTGGTATTTTGCTCACGCCAATGCACTCGATGACGGAATGAATATGATAATATGAAGCGGCTAAATATAGTTCTATTGTAGAGCAACAACATGTCTTTTTGATTAATCTGTATGATTCCATGAGATAGATATAAAATATCAAACTATTTATTCATTTATTCACTAAATAACTAGTAACTAGTAACTAATTCTTTCAATGATTTCTTCCTGGTTGAAAGTAATTAATACGCCTACGTCACATTAGCGTCAAGTGGTTGCCTACAGCCCTAATACGGGAATCGCCAATGTTTCTTCTTTTTCTTCTTTTTCTTCTTTTTCTTCTTTTTCTTCTTTTTCTTCTTTTTCTTCTCTTCTACTAAGACGGGAAGGTGTGATTGTGGCCATCATGTCCTTAAACACAGAATTTGAACTAGGCACCGAGACCTCGAGCGGTGGCTTTCTCGGTGACCTAGGAGCCCCGATCAGAAGGTATCCGTACAAGGGAACTAAACAGTTTCTAGAAATTGTAAAGATGGAACGGAGTCGTTCGCAAGAGGAATTTGAGGCCAGTGAATGGGTGATATTCACCGACGTTAATAAGCAGGCTTTCAGTCATGACTTCCTAAACTCGGACGATGGTTTCCTTCAGCGTTGCTGGAATTCTTACGACTCCTCCCAACACCTTCTCCTTGCCAAAATGACAGTCTCACACGCTCATGAAGTTGCGGCTCGTTTATTTGAAAGGCTCTTCTTCGATTATCTTAAACCAATGGGACTAGACAAATGTCTTCGGTCCTTCGGATCCGCCACTTGCCAATCAGAGAATGGCTCCGCGAAACAACCTGACTGCCAATTTCTACCTAAAAGACTACCTCATACCCGAACCAATAGATGGCCCTCCCTCGTTGTAGAAACAGGATTTTCAGAGTCGCCTTCAAAATTGACATCTGATGCTCGCTTTTGGCTTTTTGAGTCCGACGGCGATGTTCAAATGGTTATCACAATCATCATCGCTCGCAGCTCGCCAGAGATTTCCCTAGAGGCATGGGGCCTAGTAAACGACAGGGTCAAACGTCAGCAAGTCGTTACCATACGCAGAGGGGACAACAACTCCGTCTACGTCGACGGCCAGCCACTCGTCATCAGATTCGACCAGCTCTTTCTTCGCTCCCGAAACTTACCGAGAGAAACAGATATTACCATTAGCAACGCTACGTTGACGAGGATTGCCACAGAGACCTGGGAAGAGCAAGGCTTTTGACCATGAACAAGATCTTTCTCTGGGCCATTAACGATGCTGGTGTGTTCAACTCACAAAGAGCTGTTACTCTAGTCGGCGGTGGTGAGGATAGCGTCAAGACTTTACTAGTTTGTTGCACCTTTAGGATTCTCGAATTCATTTGCTATTCAGTTCCATTATGACAGTCCCTGTGAGTCATGAGATGAGTTCATATAATGCGTAGGGTTGAACTGGCTAGCTGGCTGGCTTCTAGACGACTTTATTTTCAGCGCTTGGTAAGATAAGAGTATAGACCCAGCATGTTGACATTATTTACTGACTCCAAACAGGGGAAAGACCCTTTAGGGTCCTGACGGTGACAAGACTACTGTTCAGTCTGACTTCCAGCTGCTACGCAAAGCTTTCCCCCAACGTACCTCTCCTTTTGGGTGAATACAATCCTGAGCCCACCAACTCCGAGCCCGCTGCTCGATAGAAGTACGTTGACTTCCTGATCAAATTACAGCCAGTCTCGATATCTCCTGCGTACTGTGGGATAACGAGTGGGACCACTTGGAATCGAACTACCGGAGTCTGGCGTAACTCGAACTCACTTTCCATTATCACAAAATCCACCGAGTCTACTGCAAACAGTTTGCCAGATAGTACTAGGGACGCTTCTGCGACCATCCAGTCATCTTCGGCTTATATTTTACACCAGTATGGAACAGCTGTGACAGCACAGACTCTTCCATTTATCTTCAACGGTGACACCCTCTCGTCAATCAGTGATTCTACTGGCTCGACATTGGCGTCAGAAACAGACTATTCTGTCTTGGGTGCGAACATAATCTTCACAGCTTCGTACTTATCCAAGCATCTTTCGTCCATGACAGCACCGGATGTCATTGGCACTCTAATCCTGAAATTCTCCGGTGGTGACTCGTCCTCCATTGTCCAAATTGTTCAATGGAAGGCCAACTCTGTCATCCACATTGGCAGTGGCCTCGTCTGTCTCTGGCTCTGACTTATCAATTCCAATCACCCAGAGTGGACTATCAACCGTTGCTGTAGTAAGGGTTTGACCAAGCGTGGAACATACCTGGTCAATGACGGGACAGTATCACTCGGGCCTATCCATCAAGCGAGAGCTGTAAGCTGAGCCCTATCCCCCTTTGTGTACCTTTTGTCAATACTACGTACTAATATATCGAGCTAGACCTACAGCAACCAGTGCAACTGGGACGACTCTCATGCAATCCTCACTTCATCTGCAATTAGCTCTGTCATCTCCGCTGGCCGATCGACCGTGTTCACCTTGGAATTTTTCCCGCGGGATAATGGTGCTGTGAATGATGTCTGTCTGATGAACTTTTTTATCTCAATGACTATGCTGATTGTACTGAAGAAGATTGTACTGAAGAAATGGTTCGACTACATTATGAGGATTCGAATAGGTTTAATCCTTAGCAGCCCCCGATATCAAATATCAGGATCTATGTACAAAAGAATTTCTTCCAAATCCATCGTGATCATCAAGTCATTAAATTCCATGGGAGATATCCAAGATCAGTATAGGGTTTTCAATTCCCGTAAAGGAAGATGGGGGTCATATTTATCCCACACGATCTTGTTCTTCTCATTCAAGTGTGCACCCTCATCCGTGATGCTGATTATCGAATCTGTCTCCATAACCTCATGGCGACTGAAACCCCACTTATCGCGTGGAATCCACAAAGTCGGTGGCGGTGATGCTACGCATGGCTCGAAATATGCTGTACGCATCTTTTCGGGTGTGTAGGAGACCTCCTCAACATTGCGGCGAACCTTTTGCCGCAATGCCGCGTAATCTTTGTATACGTTCGGATGGAACCATCTCCAAAAGGCCATTGCGCGTGGGCGGCGCTCTTCGTTGATCGCTGCTACTGCATCTTCTTTCTCTTGAAGCATTTCCTCTTCCGCATCAAGGGATCGTGGTAAGAAAGTATTCAGTGGGGCGAGTGCATCGTTGAGCGACATGTGTGCCAGGATGTTGCCGACCAAGAATAGGGCCATGATGATGACTGGGCCGACAGCGCCCTTGATGGCGCAAAGACCTATCAAGCAAATTTCAGCCAGGTAGAGACCTGTTAACAAATGTTGCAGGGCTCGTGGGTAGACTAGTCCCTTTGTGTCAACTTCAATGTCATATACGAAAAGGAAGTTGTATCGGTAGGCTTGGTATACAAGATAAAGTCCGAGGAAGGCAAATCCCAGAATCAGAGGTGCGATGCATGAATAGGTCAGCGCTTTTTTTAAAAAAAAAAAGATCGAGTCAGTCAATCCTCGCTAAAGCATGCATAGGGCATCGCTTACCAATTACAGCCATGTTGGTGAAGACAGGGAAGACGTTGCCCCAGCTGAGACTGGTAAGTTCGGCCCATCCTTGAAATAGACGACGAGGAGAATAGGCAAAGAACGTGGTGACAAATTTGAACACCAATGCGCTGAAAATTTGAACAAGGGCCATGGAACTCATGCTCAATCCCTGCAGCATGAAGTAAGAAATGTAAAAGTTGGTCGCCTTGGGTAGGTTCTGCGCCAGGAGATCTTTGACCGAGAGAGGATCCTTGATAATTTGTGCAGTAGCAGCCGACGCAGCCGATGTCAAGGTCGTGACCAAGAACACTTGTACCACTTGAAAGACAAAGTGGGCGCTTTGTGTGAACAGCTCAACTCGTGCCTTGGATGGAACTCCAGCTTGTCTAGCGCATACTATGTAGAAGTCAGCAGGGATTCGACGAACAAGGTGAACTTGATAGAACGTACTGCGACATATGATCGGCACTAGTGACATCAACGCTGCTAGGGCCGCGGCAGGCAGAAGGCCCTCAATGGCTCCTTTGATGACATCAGGCAAGTCAAGAATGAAGCCGAGGAAGGGAATCAGCGTGCAGATATATGTGATGTTCGAAATCGCACCAACGATTGCTGCCGGAAATGACCAAAATATGACCATCGCCGCCAGGAAACCCTGGACTATGAACCTCCTAACAATTCTTTGCCACCAGCTAAGATTCAGTGCCGACCATACAACTTCGCGAGGCGAAATTCCAATAAAGCGAGGCGTCATATGAAACGGCTGGTGATGCGAGAGGGTCTGTAGGGCGACTTGTGCATCGGCCTGGCTATTGAATTCCACAAAGATTGCACTGAGCTGTTTTGCTTCGCCATTTTGGTGTTTGGCTTGCAGATTTAATACTTCTTCGGTTTTCTTTGCGAGCTCAGCCCGATACCAGTGGATAGAGTCGACCTTTTCACCAAAAAGTTTCAGTTGATGGGTGGGACGTTGAACCTTGTGAGACCATGCTGGGTTGCTTGACTCGCAGTCCATGCACATATCAATATTT
The DNA here is from genome assembly GCA_928213465.1 of Penicillium sclerotigenum. Lineage (NCBI taxonomy): Eukaryota > Fungi > Ascomycota > Eurotiomycetes > Eurotiales > Aspergillaceae > Penicillium > Penicillium sclerotigenum. Next base: position 3,907 of record CAKMRK010000317.1, on the reverse strand, counting down.
AATTCGCCTGTTTTGATTGCTTGAGTGCGAAGTTTATTTGCTCGCCGAATGAGCTTGGTCTCTGCGGTTTCCAACTTCTCGGCTAGTCGATCTCGTCGATTAACCATCTTTTCCAACTTTGAGCAGTCGGAGGTAATCCAGATTCGACGGATCGAGTCTCCAAATACTTGTCGCAGTTTCTTCTCGTTCTTGTAAGCGTCCGGAACTGACATAAAGAGGACTGTGCGGGATGACATTCGAGATACGTAGGCAGGTGAGTTGAGATAGGCCTGGCGGAGGTTTGCATAATACAGGCTTTCTCTCACCACGACATAAAACACGAACGCTATACTCGTCAGTAGGTCATTTTCCGAGTGAATGCCGAGAACTCACTAAAGTACACACAGGCCACTATAACGTTAGCATAGTACCTGTTGGGGTTCTTGACGTTACTGAAACTGAGGATGTCAAGCTCGGTATTGCCATTACCGCCAGTAGCATGAAGGGGCAGCAGAATCGGCCATGTAATCACGCAGCCTGTCAGACATGTCGCAGCCATGACGCGCAAAAATCGCAGGAAAAGATAACCGTCTAGCGAGGAGTGGTGGAGTACGTGGTTGTCTTCAATTTTTAAAAATGTCCCGAGCCAGTTCACCCAGCCAGAAGGCAACTCGGGACTCCGTTGATGCTCATGTATATCGGGCAAGTAGGATCTCGGAGCGTACCATCGACGCTGAGTTCGTCGAAAGATCAGAAAGAGGCTAACCCAAAATATAGCATATACGAGTGCAGGCAATAGAGTCATCATCAGTGCCGAGCCCGATGAGCCCCCTCCGCCAGTGAGACTGCTGGCGATATCACCAGAGGTGGTCGACGCGTTGCCTCGCGAAGATCCAATATTGGTGTCGTTATCCTGGATTACATTAGCAAGGATATTGACTATGGGTACTATGGGGATTTAAGGGTGATTATACCGTTATACTCGCCATGGTGAGTATACCTCTCCAAATCCCTTTGAACAAGGAGAACAAGGAGAACAAGGAGAACAAGGATGTATACACGCCAAGGAAATGAGACAGACAAGAGGGGACCTCTATACAGAGTAATTTCCCGGGGGGAAAAAGCCAAGAAGAAGCAAAGAAAAAGCAAAGTTCTTTGCATCCCCATTTGCGACCTGTCACTCACAATATAAACGAGGAAACGAGGCCGTGCATGTATGTTGTAAAAGCTGATAGGCCCTAGAGACTGATCCAAAGCCTAGTTCTTGTCGATCCGATAGTTTGCGGGTCTTTTGCCTTGGCGACATGTACGTGCTCTACTGAACTAAATATATGAAGAACCTAAGGAAGATTCTGTAGGAAAAGTACTATATTGTACACACAAGCGAGAAAAAAAAGGAAATAGTGAAATAGTAAGAGAAAGAGAGAATTGGAAAAGAAAGAGAAGAGGGGGGGAAAAAAAAGAACCAGGTGGTGCGGGTCCCAAATTAAAAACAAAATTAAAAAAAAAAATTAAAAACAGTTTGGTCTATCCCCAAGAGAAGATTTGAAGTTCAGGTTTAAGACCAATAATATGAAGATGTGGTGTATCTCATCTGTTGTTAGATGGTAGGATTATTGTAAACAGCCATGTTTAGTCGGCTCTTTTCCCCCTTGGATTTTCAATGTAAGGGGACTTCTAGCGGTGGAGGGAAACATGTTACAGTGGGGTTAAGTTTGGCCTGTGTTGATGTACATGTTATATATATATGTTATGTGTATATATATGTTATGTGTATATATATATATATATATATATGAAATAACCCGGTATGCTCACGTGGAATTATTTTGAGAATATCAGATGTATCTGATGTATCTCCTATGAGAAATAGATTCTAAATAATATATATGTAGTTGATAGTAAATAGTAAGAGACCGAAAGGTTATGCATATATATATATATATAGACTACAGAGGAGTATAACATAGTACATCCTCGTATGCCCTAATATCCTCGACTCTGTAGAAAGCTGAACGTGCAGATCTTGGCATGTGTAACCTCTACCTCTGTTACATGTTGTAGGTACCTTCTCTATCCTTTTCCTCCCTTGACCTAAGATATATCTCCCTGGTTATCCCCTGGTTATCCCCTGGTTATCCCCTGGTTATCCCCTGGTTATCCCCTGGTTATCCCCTGGTTATACATATGTTAGGCAGAGAGGCCAGTACGACTATGCATGAAGCAATGAAGTGGACTAGAAATCTGTCTATTGTGCGTTGCGTGAAGAGAGGAAAACTACAGAAGGTGGGACTAAGTGCTAGGAGATAACCTGTGGTCACATGACCACTTCTAACACCCCCCACGACTAGTACTATAGTCGAAACCTTCATAAACCTTCCGAAAAACCAGTCCATTAACCATATAAAAAACCCCATTCTTCACTATATAGATTAGAATTTAACGATTTTTATAGGGTATAAGCCCTATCTGATTGACAAATCGTTTGAATATCACCTTTACTAGGGGTTTTGTTAAACTATCTACTACTATTTTAGTAGTGGGAATCTTAACGAACTTCACTACACCAGCTACCACTTCTTCACGAAGCCGATAAAATCGGATGGTAATATGCTTAGTGTTAGTATGAAATTTAGGGTTTGAAGCTAAAGCAATAGCTCTATTATTATCTGCAAAGATATAGATTAGCTTCTATAGAAAGCTAGGAATGTCGATTTCGGTAAGTAACTAGGTGAGCTATATTACTTCCTATGTAGTAAGTGCTTTAGTAATGTATTTAGACTCGGTTGTTGATAAAGCTATATATAGCTACTTTTTCGAAGTCTAAGAAATAGCACCGCCGGTTAATTTGAACATAAAGCTAGATATAGAGAGACCTTTCTCACTATATGGACCGGCCTAATCGGCGTCATAATAGCCTATTAAGTGCTATTCATTCGTTGGTTTGAAATAGATAGCTAGATATTTAGAACCTACTAGATAACGGAAGACCCGTTTTAATGCCTAAAAATGTATTATAGCTAGATTCTTAGCATGCTTAGCTAACTTGATGACTATGAATGCAATATCTGGCCTAGTAGACACTATTAGCTAGATTAAGGTTCCGATTTTAGTCTGATACTCTTTGATCTCCGCTTTCGATACAACCCTATCTGATTTAACTAGGGGTTGTTTCTTATCTATAGGGGTGGTAACTAGATTGTAGTTTTCTAAACTAAAGCGAGTAAGAATCTTATCAACGTAGTTAGACTAAGAGAGATAGATTGCACCTTGATCTTTATCATCTCTACTATAGTGAATATTGATAGAGAGGTATCTTCGTAAAAGACCTTGGTCCGAAGTGTCAAAGTGCTTTATAATCGATGCTTTAAAAGTTTCAATCTTATATAAAGAAGGAGATATAACTAGTAAGTTATCTATATAGATCAGAACGTAGAGCGGAGAGCTATCATACTTTCTTCGTATGAAGATAGAGTGATCTGATTAAGTACGAATGAATCCTATAGAAATTAGCACGTTATATAATAACGTATACTATTCCTAGGGGCTTTGTTTCAATCCGTAAATAGTCTTTATTAGAAGACCAACCTTATTAGGATATTGATCCCGAAGGCCCTCTAGTAGTTCGATCTTAATAGGTTCTTTCAATTCTATATAGAGAAAAGTAGTCACGATATTAATATGATAAATCGGCCATCCTTTAGCAGCTATAATAGCTATAAAAATCTTAAAAGATATAGGCTTTACTATAACTATATAGACTTCGTAGAAATCGAGGTCTTTTACCTATCGAAAACCACGGGTAATAAGTCTTACTTTATATGTTCTATCATATTTGATTTTAAAGACCTAACGTAGTGAGAGAGGACGACGACCCTTCTTCGAAGAAGAGCGAGGAATTCGACGCTATATACCGTTCTTTAACTAG